>JAUCMU010000057.1:989134-1013260 GCA_032275025.1 Enteromius treurensis | reverse complement strand
AGGTAAGCGGGAGCCGAGCCGGTGATTGTTCCATATGCAAGCATCAGTGTCTTGAATTTGATGCGAGCTGTAATTGGCAGCCAGTGCAGGGAGATGAAGAGAGGAGTGACATGGGCCCTTTTGGGCAATGCAAGCGCTTTTTATCATCCAATCATTACAAAGCAACTTTACAGGAAATTAAGTGTCTACAATATAAATTTCATCTCAGATCGGAGTTTAATTGGAGAAAATTATTGGTCATTTAATCTTTTACATTTCATCTGACCTTGTTGAAATGTATAGTTAAGTATCATTCACATAGCAATGGAAATTTAGCCTGTATTTTTAAATGATATTACCAAGGGGCAACATGTTTGTTGAAAATAGCATAAAATATATAAATGTCCCGATTTCAGTGTGTGTTTGTATGTTTGATCTACTACAAGTCAAGAGGGACGGGGTTGTTTTACCTACATAATGTGGCAATTAATTAATCATATTTTTCTCAAATGAATGAGATTAATGAATTAACATGCACGTGTGTGAACTGAAGATAATTAACTAAAAAAAAAAAAAAAAACTGAATAGACATTACAAAATGTACCTTTTAGAAATATATTTTTAATGCAACATAAAAAAATAAAAATAGTGAAATATATAATTATTTTAAAAAAGAAACAATGCTCTAAATGTAAAAGTAAACACACCAGTTGTCACGCTGAGCTGTGTTTCTCGGCGGGCAAGGAAGGCAGGGAGACACGGGATGAATTCAACAAGGAAACATTTAAGAGTCCAGATAAACATGCCATGAGGAACAAGACAGCTGGCAAAAAACGCATAACGTTGAATGACAAGGGAGAATTCAAAAAACACGAATTAAGTAACAGGAGGGAAACTGGGAACACTTGTGAGACACAGCTGGAAACAAATCAACTAATGATGACAAGACCGAAACTCCAAATAAGTTTAAGACACGTGTGGAACCGAAACATACAAACAAGACCAGACAGACAACAGCACACCAGTAGGTAGCAGGAAATTCCTGTCTTGATGATTCATTCAATTGATTCATTCAAATGACGAAACGAAGCAAGTGAGTGATGCTACTCCACCAATCGCCAAAGCAGCATATAAAATACAAAAGTATTTTTTTAAACATGTGCAAGTAAAATACTGAAATATGACAGTAAAATCAGAAATGGTATTGTAAAGCTCTGCTCAAAAATAAATGGAAGCAAGAGCGAGTGAATGTGTATTGTTTCTCGTGCAAAATATCATTAAGGCTTAGTTTAATTTGCATTCCTGGTAGAAATACATTTTACATATTACATTTATTCATTTAGCAGCACTTTTATCCAAAGCGACTTACAGGTGAGCAGCTGGGGGAATGGTGCCTTGCTCAAGGATCTCACCTCAGTCATGGTATTGAAGGTGGAGAGAGCTGATTACTAAGTAACCCCACCCACAATCCCTGCCGGACCTGGGACTCGAACCCACAACCTTTGGGTTACAAGTCCAGCTCCCTATCCATTAGGCCATGACTGCCTCATGTCTCAGATTGGCCATGTCTCAGTTTGCAGAGCGATGCAATGTTTGTTTGCATTCATAAGATATATTTTTCCACAACAAGCATTTAGGCTAAACTATGGATAGGTGGGGAGCATGGATAAATAAATAAATAAAAATAAAAATAAAAATAAAAATAAAATAAAATAAAATAAAATTAAATAAATAAATAAATAAAATAAATAATATAAAATAAAAAGCACATTGCATTTTTATAAAGTCTTTTTGCAAATAAACTCTTCATATACAGTGCCCTCCACTAATACTGAAAAAATAAATAAATAAATAAATAAATAAATCCAAAAACTGGCTAACCTGCTCTCTCACTCTGATTGTGTCAACTGTCCCAAAACCCATCAAACCAGATCATTCGCTTCAGACTGGGAGACTGACCAGATCAGGCTGGTTTAAGAGGACTTATGACTGATAGGAACAAAATGCAGCATATTCATACTTTGCAGGTTTGAAAATCCCCTTCTCTTGTACCTGAGGTGTCACGTATCATGGGTCTGATGAAAACAGAAGCAGTCCAACACTGGCATGTTTCTATCACTCGATCTCTCCACACGTCAGACATCCTGGACTAACACAGACCCTCCTGCACCTGCAGTCAAAACATCCCATCAAACTCCATCTGATGAGCGCAGAAGTCAATCTGGACTGACAGCTGGAGGAAAGCAGCTACAGCACTGCATTCAGGACCGTGCTCCACACGCTACACGAGTACATGAGCCAGGCCAGTTCTGTTAGATTGTAACTATTCTTCACAAGATGAGTGTTTTTATTGTATACTTTATAATTTTAGTATTCTGCTGTTTGTTTGTTTTTCCGAATTTTTGCAAATTTTGCATATTTACATATATAAGTTTTATGCAGAGCTAAACAAACAAGCAAACAAACAATCTATTGCTTTCCTAGAAGCTAATAAACCCAAACCTTTGATCTGTTTTGACACAAATGGGTGGATCGGTGAAATGAATTACTAGAAATTGCGAGAAGCACTGAGGATTTATTCTACGGCTCGATCACACCAGGATATTGATTTAATAATAATATCAGGATGAGCGTGGCAGCAGAGAGGAAGATGGACAGAGACACATAACGTTGTACAATGCAACAGACCTCACACACACACACACACACACACACACACACACAGACTGACAGTAAAAGTAAACACTGCATGTGTTCTAATCTACACTGGGCTTTATTGTAATACATGCTCAGTTTAGTCATTGTATAATGACTGGGAGTGGCTGCTGTAAGATTTGACATTATTTGCTCAAACACAGCCAAACCAATGCCATTCATCCCACAGCTCAATCCAGCTAATATCCTCTGCACTTATAGAACCAACGTCAGTGAAGTCACAGTTTGGGGAATGAATGAAACTGTACTGCCAAGTTAGTGTTGAGGGAATCTGAAACTGAGAAACACAGACTCAATATATCTTTATGCTGAAACAGACATATGGATATAGAATTATTGTCTTAAGAATAAATAAATGCAATCGTATGTTTTTGTTTTGTATACAGAGGCAGCTGATTAACTGTATATAATTAAATACATTATTAATATCAAGGAATAAATACTGATTATGCACGAATCAGTCACACTTTAAGGTCCATTTCTCAATTACCTTACATCTTTTGCCACAATAACCTCCTAATTACTGCTCATTTAAACTAAAGTGTTCTCCATGTATATTTGCAAGCTCAATCAGGAGTCATGCAGTTATTCAAATTATTTTTGACATCAGTAAGGTTCTTGATAATCTTCACTCAAATATGATGAGAAGTTGGTCTGATATTTAACCTTTAGGACGGCTTCCTTTATGTAGCAAAGACTCGCGTCGACACGAGTGGAAACATTTTTCCAATTTGTATATTTATGGTGGTGAAAACGAAAGGGTCCAGGTTGGTAATTAGAAGAAGTAAGTACTTCATGATGTGGAGTGGGCCGTGCTGTATTGTAATGAAGCGTGGAGTTACTACTGTTCCTCCTGGCTCCGAGTTTATTTGATTTCTTTATTGTAATGAAAATCAGATGGGCCAGTGTTTACACCAGTTGAAATCAGTGACATGTTTTCTAATTAGCGGCAAATGGGCTCGGAGGAAAAGCACACATTTTTCTTCTTCTCGCTGGGTCACGAATCAAACTTCACATTTATTTTCATTAAAAGCGCTCGACGGTGTCTCTGCGGTTTCCACGGCTCTGTTGCTGTTAGCAATTACTTTGTGTATCAGTGTGCTTTCATTACGCAGCGCCTCTCTCTCTTTGGTGTCCAGCCTGATCGCGTTCACCTAAAAACTGGGGCAGGTTGATTTCTAAGTGGTAATTTGGCGACTGATAACATGTTTTCGGGAGGGAATGATAGCTTGGCTGTAGAAGAGTATGTGTCAGCAGATCCCGGACATGGAAAGCAGCAGAGATCAGCCTTTTTAAAGCAGTCCGTGCTTATTTTCATTCCGTTGCAGTGATTTACTGCCATTTTAGCGCCGCTGTTCTTTTTTTTTGCTTCATTCTTTATTCTTCTTTTTAGAGTGCGACTTTTATGAGGGGTTTAAAACATGAATGGGAACAAATTCTATGACAATATTCAGGAAGCTGTGGGAAAAAGAAAGAAACAAAAGTGTCTTTTTATCATCGCTCACTGACGCTATTTGATGGGGCCTCGGTATTGTAGTACAAATGAGCTCATTATTTAGCTCCTGGGGTCAAAGGTCAAACGCGTGGGAGGGTGTGACAGGAGCAGAAAGGAACAGGAAGTAGGAAGGTCAGGTGTGAAGTCGAAGCTTCCCTGTGAACTTGAACTTTTACTAATTTCTCTTTTTTTCCAACATGGTCAAAATAGGCAGTTGAAATATTGTCATGTTTAAAAATGTATTGCTATTTTAAATTAGGTTACATTTTAATACGTCATTGTACTAAAAATTTAAACATGCAAAAATTGGCATTTGGCATCAAACTAATTTTTACATTTAAAAATATTATTATTGTTTTATATTTTAGTGCTGTCAAACAATTAATCGCATGGAAAATCTAAAGTTTTTCTTTACATAGTATATGTATGCGTACTGAGAATATAAACCTTCACACAAAATATTTACATGCATTCACATGCATTGTATATATTCATATAATTTTTATTATATCTAAACATGTTTAATAAAATAAACAACGTTTTTTTACATATATACATACATTTATTTACATTTTAACATAAAAATAAAAATGTTTTAAATGAATAAAATGATATATATGTAGTTTATTTAATATATAATTTAATCAATACAATTCTATTTTAAATATTAGGATTTTAAAATATTTACATGCAATATATGCTATTATGGGGGAGTATTCACTAAAAATATATGACACAAATTATTATTTTCTTTTAAAACTCAATTAACATTAACACAATCAACATTCACCATCTAAACACCAGTTTTATAATTAATATATACAATTGAAAAAAAACAAACAAACATATATATATATATATATATATATTGTGTGTTTTATTTTTACTTAAAAACACACATATTTTAATATTTTAAGCCATTTCTGTTTGATGAAACATAAGCACAGGTTGTTTTTCTGCGTGTCTTACACTGATCACTGGCAGTGATGGCAGGCTGCTGTTGGAGCTAAATTATGTCTGAAAGGAGAGAAAACAGCCCTAAATCCGACTGCAGTCAAAACACCCACACCAGAAAGATCGGCCTCCTCCTGGAAACGTTCCCCTTTATTTCCCATTATTCCATTTTTTTCCCTGTCTCCTTCCTCCTCATCCTCCTCTCAACCAACACGAGCGTTGTTAAAGGAAATTACTCTAATTGTGTGGATATGCAGAGGTTGTTGCTGACCGACAGAGTCCATATGAACTCATGCTGTAGGTTTGTGCATTAAAATAATGATTTCTGTTTCCTTTAAAATTAGGTTTGCACTATTTATATATATTCCATGTTTCGTCTCTCATCAGTTTCATCTCCTGCCGATCAGGCCTTTTCAGTGCGGCTGTATGGATGTACCAGCGCCAGCACAAACCAGCCGTGTGAAAGCCTCATTTATCATTTATTTAGGCTAGAACAGAGCAAACGCCTGGAGCACAGTGAAGGCCAGACTTTGTACTTTGGTGGTACTCCAAATTCAAATTCATTTATTTGAACATGCATTTGTAAAATTCTCACAAAAAAAATAAATAAATAAAATAACAGGTCGGATTCACACGGTTTAGATGAGCCATATCATGTATTTGCACTTTTGTTTACGCATTTAGCAGATGCTTTTATCCAAGAGAAGATCACAAATTTTAAAGAGAAATACAATGCCAGGTTTATAAGAGACCTAAGAAGCAAGCAAGAGAAGTTTTAGTTTTTCCACCATGCACTATAATAAAAAGCTGCTAAGTGGAATTTTAATTGCACTTCCAGTATTACCGTCAGAATGAGAGTCCAAACAGCTGATCAAAACATCACATCATGTGAACTGAAAAGCTATGTGTTTGTAAGAAACATCCTAGTTAACTTTTTTTATTATTATTATTTAAACTGTCTCTCCTTGGCCAGTCCACAATCCATAGTAACACTTCCTCCGGGGAAAAAGTGTCTCCTTTTGTCTCTCACATCACATATTTGTTTAGAGCTGTTTTAGACTGCTTTAGCTTGTAAACAGGGCTTGATCTGTGCAGATTTCTCTCCTGAATCAGACGCATAGAATATTGTCATAACCACCCTGGTTTATTATCAACTGCTCAAGTAAAACAATAGTTTCAAGGCAGTTTTTTTTACAATCAGATCACCACAGAACATTTTCCCACTGCAGTTTAACGAATGCTGACACAGAACATAATATTTCCAAAAGAGACATTCAGCAGACTTTGGTCTAAGAGACCTCAGTTCCATGAAATTAACCACTAACGTGCCATGCCAACAAAAGAACAGCTCAACCTTTTACTTCATTGGCTGAAGTTGGTCAAAAAATGTCAGCATGATGTTGTTGTATGGGTGAAAAACATTTTCCATCTTTCTCAATCCATAAATATATATCACATATAGCCAGTATTTATGTATAGGAAGAGGGAAAACATAAATAAAGACATGCTTGTGTTCAATAGCGTGGCTTTATTGGTGGGCCAAAAACATTGTGACGGGTTCCAGGGCTGTGTGTTGCTGAACGCTGCTGCAACTGTAAACCTGTTTGCCAGAGTGCTGTGAAATGTATACAAATGAGACTTAAATTGATCGGTAATGTAACTAAACAGTACACTTCCCTAATCCCTGCATTCAGAAGACAAAATGTTGAGGAACAACTCAATTCAGCTGCTTTCGTAACTTTTAAAAGCAGAACTACTGGAAGAAAACTACTCAACATTTTTCTCAAAGCCTGTATAAAAGTATTTTTTTAGTGCATTGATTATTAGAAAGTATAATACATTAAAACACATGACAGACATTCGATTTCAGATATAACAATGAATCTATAAACATTATACTGCATAATAATTACAAAGAAACAGTAAGTGACACACTGAATTAAACATGCAACATTGAAGTAGAAAGACTGATTTAGTCATAATTGTAACGTATGTAAATGTACAACTTTTAATATTAATTAATTATTTATTTATTGCAACACTTTATTTTAAGGTGTCAATAACACAGAATAATTAGTACTTAGTAGTAGCTGTTATACTTACATGAAACTAAATGTACTTTTCATGTGACTAAGTTATGGAACAGCTTGTAATGATGTAGATGTAACAGACAGCTAGTGTTACACATTTGTTACAGACCGAGTTTGTTACACAGATACTAAGATTGTCACATATGTGTTACAGACTTTATACAACGCAATTATAAATTAAAGTACACAGACTTAAGCTACTTAAAATAAAGTGTATCAAGATTGTAGTTAAGTGTAAGTTTCTGTGTAACAGACTCGGTGTGTAACATATGTGTAACAGTAGCTGTCTGTTACATCATTACAAACTGTTCCATAACTTAGTTACTGTACATGATAAGTACATTTTATTTCATGTAAGTACAATGGCTACAAAGTACCTTATTAGCTAATTACTCTGTATTATGACACCTTATTTTTTTATTATTATTTTTTTAATAGCCATGGTATCCAATATGCATAACTACATTCAAAAAGCATTGCTGAATTGCATTGGTGCCCAACATTTATTCTCATATATGTATATGTATTATTTTATTTATTTGCCTATTTGTTTATATATTTTAATGCACGTACTTCTTGTTTATAACCAAGGTACCTGTATGGAATGTTCGACAGAATGCAATGATCCAGGCATTACATTATGTTTCATGTCTCAGGCAGGCCTTGGCTCATGCCGTTCACCCAGGAGTCAGATATCGAGCCAAAGAATGACAGGTACACTGCAGACAGACCTATTAGAAGCAATTTCGGGGATTCCCATAAATGACTTTCAAAATAGCCCGTTGATTTTTCCAGACCTTTTGCACATGTCTCCAGAAGTGTGTAGAAGGGGATGTTGCGGGGGACGTACCTCCACCTCAGCATGCTAATTTAAACAAAAAAAAACAAAAAACTTCCCCTCCACCTGTTTGTGCTTGTTGGTGGAGGTTTGTGTCGGTGACCTGAATTTGCTTAAAAAAAAAAAAAAAAAAAAGATGCAATAAAAACAAGCTTAAATTACAAGCCTTGACATTGGCACATTTCACTGAGTAACTGAGCAGCCTTTAATTATGCTCTGTGCAGGTCTGTTCATCAATTCAGCCTCTTATAGCTAAAGCTTACGCCTGCTAATACCACATCTAATTTATCCAACGCATGTAAACATGGGCTAACTCTTGAGGAATTGCAAAGCACTGTCTAATTTTGCCCCTTAACAATAATAGTTGCTTAAACAAGATCAATTCTGAAGCTTAATTAAAAGGTTTGTGCTGGTTGTTTTTATGCGGATGAAAGAGAAACAGCTCTTGAAATTATTTATATCATGTATGTTGTTTTAGGTTTTGATCTATACAAATATGCAATACCTGACTTTAAATTATTTCTGTACATAGCAGATTTTTTTTTTTTTTTTTTTGCATTTTATTTTACAGTACATGCAGTTACATGCACTTATAGTGTACTTAGGTTTAGGGGTAGCTTCAGGGTTAGTTACCTAGTTATTGTAATAACTATAATATGTACATAGTAAGCAGATAAAAATCAAGTGCTAACTATATTTATATTGAAAGTTGAAACCCCTCTAATTTTCTTCACATTCTGAATGAGTTATTTATTATTTTTATTATTATAGTTTTATTTAATTTATTATTATTATTATTATTATTATTATATATTTAGAAATAATAACTGATAATCAGATTATAACTATAATTCTAACATCCTGCAATATTTCCATGGGACTTTTTTAGGGATATTGCATAGTGAATTTTCCAATAAAAATGATAAAACATTCTTAAAAACTACAGTAGCACTTAATTTAAGGTGTCATAAAACAGAGTAATTAATTAATTAGGTACTTAGTAGTAGCCGTTGTACTTTCATGAACTAAAATGTGCTTATCATGTGACTTCATGTAAGTTATGGAACAGCCTGTAATAACAGTTTGTAATTATGTAGATGTAACAGACAACTACTGTTGCACATGTTACAGACCGAGTCAGTAACAAATGTGTAACACTAGTTGTCTGTTACATCTTCATAATTACAAACTGTAAGTACAAACTGTCCGTTAACTTAGTAACATGGTAAGTATTGTGTTTTATGTAAGTACAATGGCTGCTACTAAGTACTTACTAGATAATTACTCTGTATTATAGACGCGTTAAAATAAGTGTTACCAAAACTACACTTACAATTGTCACAGTACAACAAATGATCAGTAATTTTGAATGAATGAATGAAGCATTTATATAGCGCTTTACTGTGGTGGTTGAGGGGGGTCTCTCCTCAACCACCACCAGTGTGCAGCATCCACTTGGATGATCTCCTCACCACACACCAGCTACAGGTGGAGAAGAGAGAGAGATACAGCCAATCAGTGGATGGGGATTATTGGGAGGCCATGATAGAAAAGGGTTACAACCCTACTCTTTACGATGAGTGTCATGAGATTTTTAATGACCACAGAGAGTCAGGACCTCCGTTTAAAGTCTCATCTGAAAGACGGTACTCTATTGACACTATAGTGTCCCTGTCACTTTAAGGGGGCATTAGGACCCACACAGACCACAGGGTGAGCATCCCCTGCTGGCCTCTCTAACACTTCTACCAACAGTAACCTAGTTTTCCCAGGAGGTCTCCCATCCAGGTACTGACCAGGCTCAACCCTGCTTAGCTTCAGTGGGCAACCAGGCTTGGGCTGCGGCTTTTTAATCTTGTAGACTGTGAAAGTGGTACTTGCCAGTAACCCTTCGTTAAATCAAGTGTTGAAATGTACCGGGCCCTTCCCAATCTGTCTAACAGCCCGAAGCATGGGGTAGCTGTCAAATTCGGATACCTCGTTCAGCCACCGGACGTCATTGCAGAAGCGGAGGGTGCCGTCAGGTTTCGGGACCATCCCGATCGAGCTGGACAACGGGGGTCGCGTGATGGCTCAATTACCCCTAGGGCCTAAGGCAATGGCCTTGCCAGATGGCCAGGAATTTGCAGGCGGCGGTCGGAACCAGGACCATTATCCTGTCTCCGGGCTGGAACTCCCATGGCTGGGCCAGCCGATTATAGCATCGCTGTTGGGACTGCCGGGCTTTCGTCGTCTGTTCTCGGACTAACGGCATGACTCGTCGGTTTTCTCACACATCTGGCGGACGTGCTCGATCATGGTGCGGTGGACTGCAGGCTGCTGTTCCCAGGCTTCTCAAGCCACATCTAGAAGACCGCGGGGCTGTCGGCCAAACAGCAGTTCGAACGGGGTGAAGCCAGTTGAGGTCTGGGGCACCTTCCAGATGCCGAAGAGGACATAAGGAATAATTTTGTCCCAATCTCGTCTGTCTTCTATGGCCACTCGTCGGAGCATTTGCTTCAATGTTTGGTTAAAGCGTTCTACTACACCGTCTGTTTGGGGATGGTATGCTGTGGTCCTCAACTGCTTAACCCCCAGCAGCCTGCAGAGGTCATCCGTTAGTCGGGACATGAACGGTGTTCCCTAATCGGTCAGTATCTATTTTGGTATTCCCACCCGGCTGGCTAAGAGGAAGAGTTCCTGGGCCACGGCTTTGTCAGTGGCTTTCTGTAGAGGGATGGCTTCAGGATACCAGGTGGCATAGTCCACGATGACTAATATGTGCTCATGTCCCCGGGACGACTTTGGCAGTGGTCCCACCAGGTCCATCCCGATGTGCTCGAAGGGCACCTCAATGATGGGTAGGAAATCAGCAGACTGGCGGGAGGAGTCCGTGGCGACGTAATCTGGCATGTAGGGCAGGCTTGGCAGAACCTTTTGACTTCGGCTTCAATCCCTGGCCAGTGGAAGCGATCCCGGACACGTTGGGCTGTATTGGCGGCTCCCAGATGATCTGCCATGGGGTGACTGTGAGCCAGCTCGAGTACCATCTCCATCTTTGTCCTGGGAACCACTAGCAGTTTTTTTCTCCTCGCCGCTTCACTAAGCGACACAGTAAAGCAGGCCATTCTGGTCCACGAAGTGCGGGAGCTGCACGGTCGTGGCTGCACGTCTTTTCTTTCGATCACTCTCACCTGTGTCGCTCATCATCGTGTTGCTCCTAGGAAAAGGAGTGCCCCTCGGTAAGCTGTCTGAATACATCATAGTACAGGTTAGAATTTTAGAGGGCGACTCACCATCTCTCCCGCTATCGGGGTACTCGGGCTGGCTCGGGTCCGGCAGATCCCTCTAGGGCTGGCAAGCTGTGCAGCGGCAGCGAGCAGTCGATCAAACCCAGGCCAATCGCGTCCCAACAGGACTGGCACTGGCAGCTTATTCACCAGGCTCACCTCGACAGGCCAGCTTCCGGGGTATGCAGCGATCATCACTCGATGCACAGGCACTTGCCGAGTGTCGCCGTGGACACATGTTATGGGGATGGTTGCTTTGGAGTAGCAGCCAGTTTTCAGCCAGGTGCTTTACCTCTGCTACCTGGGCGCGGGTTGGCTGACGAGGCTGAAATTCCCATTCATACAATTTTTGAGCAGCGCAGGTTGAGGATAATCCCAGGCGGGTCAATATTTCGGCCTTTAATGCATCGAAGTCATCCACGGCTCGTCACGGTAAGGAGAAGAAAGCCAGTTGAGCTTCCCCCATCAGCAGTGGTGCCAGCGACCACGCCCAGTCATCCCGATGCCAGCCTTCCCCAATCATTGTTGTTTCTAACATTTGGATGTAAGCTTCCACATCATCGTGTGGGGTTAATTTTGGCAGTAACCGGGCTGCTTGTACTCAGGGGTCAGGGAGCGGAACTGTATGTGTGGCACCGGCTTCCGCCCAGAGCACTGCCAAATGCTGCTCTGCTTCATCCTGGCGTGTAGCAAGATGCTCAACAATCTGCTGCTGGCCGATGCTAACCTCGGTTAGCCGCTGCAGAAATTCCTTCATGGCGGAGGGAGGAGCGCCGGCAGAATCCGGACTGAAAAAAAACAGAAAAGTTGGTGATTATATGGGCAGACACAAGTCGGAGATTCTCCCCTGCTATGCCCGCATTCTCCACCAGATGTTGGCGGTGGAAGAATCACTCGACATGCCAGTATGCAGTGAAGCCCCAGAGGGTGGATTTTATTTACAGGTGAGAAGTAAACAAACAGTAAATTCAGGTGCAGGTGTCCGGTGCTCGGGGTGCTTGGCGGATCTTGCAGACGAGTGGAAGGTAAGTGCTCTGTGGGCTAAGGCTGACCGGCTTAGACGCTGCTTTCTGTAGGATTGAGAGAGAGAGAGAGTTAGCATGTGCGTGCCTCTCATGGAGAGGTTTCTCACAAGTTTCGAGGCGGAAGCGGCTTATGTGGCCGGCGCCTAATGAGGCCAGTCAGCCCGTGATGAGGTGTGGCATGTGGTTCTGGTCCGTTTCCAGGGCGACGCTGATGATCCTTCGGGACACCCGTCACAATATATATATATACACATGTCACTGCAGCTTTCAGTAAATATCTCTTTTATTTATGTTCTTTCTTTGTTTTGAATAAAAGCATCTGCCAAAAAAAGCAGCTGCAGTGATGTGTGAACTGATGTGAAGTTTGCCTTTTCTTGTGTGCAGACTACAGTGAGTGTTTGTGCCCTCAAGATGTTTATCAATAGATATTTTTCTTATGTGCACCATGATGAAAAATTGTCACACAGACGCAGCTGTCACAAGATCATTATCCTAGTTGCTATTTAAGGTTTTCAGATAGACATCCAAATGTAAATTATTTATTTTTTCAGCAGTTTAGTTTTAAACCTGTGGCCTATAAATATAACCTACATTTATCACATCTTTAGTACCAATGGTCATCATAAAATGAAATAGGCAAACATTGACAGTCATGACACAAACTGTTAGATATTTTCCCGTTCTGATATAAGTTCTGCACTGATTTAAGAATTTAGAAAAAGAACATTTCTACCCCAAAAATAACTCCACTGAAGAGCAAGGACAAGAGAGAGAAGTTTGTGCACTTAAATGGTCTAAAGTTCTTCTGATTATGTTTGCTGTTTGTTTGATTAGGAGATGCAATGCAGTTGTGATTAATTCAGTTAGCGCTCCTCCCGAAACTTTGTTATTGTCAAAACATGCACCGGGAAGCGAGCCAGTACAGCGGCAGGCTCCGAACCCTGGTGGGCTGAGCCCAAGCAACCTCTGCGGAGGAAAAGGGGGTTATCTCTGCGGAGACTGGAGGAGATTTCTGCGGAGACTGCGGATGGCTGGATTAGTGTGAGCGTTGGTTTGAGCTAGTGAAGGTTTGCATGGCTTGCAGAATGGTGGCGGGGTCTGCGCGAATATAATTTTGGAAAGCGTCAGAGGACCAGCGTCCTAAGGTCTGAATCTGGTTAAGGGCGAGGCCTTTCGCAGCAGCAGTAGTGGCGGAAGGAGTGGGAGGAGTATCTTTCAGGGGAAAATCGAAAATTAGTTTTTCCTTTGGGAGAGATGCTTCGAATTTCTGGGGGTCGAGATTAATGCCCAAAAATTCAACACAAGTGCTGGGCCCTAAAGTTTTCTTTTGGGCTATGGGAATGCATAGGCTTTGGATAGGTTGGCGGCGGGAGGGGCGTGGGGAGGAGAGATGACTAGGAAGTCATCTAGAAGGTGAATGAGGAGGTGAATTTGGAAGTTGTTAGATAAGATCGGAGAGCATGTCAAATATTTTGGGACTGCTTTTGCATCCGAACATTAGGCGCACAGCAAAATAGAATTGGTTCCGCCATTGAACCAAGAAAAGGTGCCAGAAGTTGGGGTGAATGTGCATAATTTTGAAAGTAGAAGTTATGTCTACTTTTCCTAGTCAAGCGCCTCTACTGACTTTTTTGATAATTTCTACTGCTTGATCAACATTGTAATAGAGCAGGGAGAATTCCTCGAGGGGAATCAGGCTGTTAATGCTGGGGATGTGAGAATTATGCAGGGAGGAGAGGTCGATGATTAACTTGAGTTGAGTTGAGTTGAGTTGTCTTTATTTGCCATTGTCACAGGTACAACGAAATTAAAAGTGGCCTCAGGTCAGTGTCAAAAAAAAAAAAAAAATAGAATATAGAAATAAATACAAATAAATACACACATACTTCAGTCAGTGCATATTCCAAATGCAGCAAGGTGTCCATTATTTTTTAGCAGCATTAAGACAGGCTATTGCAGTTGGATAAAAACTGTGTTTGAGTCTATTTGTCCTTGTTTTAATTACTCTGTACCGTCTGCCTGAAGGCAACAGTTCAAACAGGGAGTGGCCAGGGTGTGAGGTGTCCTTTATAATATTCTGGGCTTTTTTGAGGCAGCGAGAGCTGTGTAGATCTTCCAGTGTGGGGAGAGGGCAGCCGATGATCCTTTGAGCGGTATTTATAACCCTCTGGAGTGCTTTCCTCTGAGCTACTGTACAGCTGGTGTACCAAATGCAGATGCAGTATGTTAGTGTGCTTTCAATTGAGGCTTTGTAGAATGACACCAAAAGTCTCTGTGTGATGTTATTCCTTCTGAGTATTCTCAAGAAGTACAGTCTCTGTTGGGCCTTTTTCTGCAGCTCAGAGGTGTTCACGCTCCAGGATAGATTCTCCTCTATGTTGACTCACAGGAAGCGAAAGTCTGCCAACCTCTCCACACAGTCCCCTCTGATGATTAATGGTTAATGGTGGAATCTCTGTCTTTTTCCTTCTGTAATCTATTGTAAGTTCTTTGGTCTTCAAGGTGTTAAGGAGGAGGTTGTTGGCCATACACCATGTTGACAGCTGTTCCACCTCGTCTCTGTAGGCTGACTCATCACCCCCGGAAATGAGCCCTACCACAGTAGTGTCATCTGCAAACTTCACAATAGTGTTGCTCTGATGGACAGGGGTACAATCGAATGTGTAGAGAGAGTATAATAGTGGACTGAGAACACAGCCCTGTGGGGAACCAGTGCTAAGACTTAGGATTGAGAATATATGACGGCCCACTCTCACTCTCTGTCTGCGGCCAGAGAGGAAGCTGTTGATCCACATGCAGGTGCTGCGAGGAAGCCCCAGGTCTTGTAGCTTGGTCACCAGTCCGAGTGGAAGAATAGTATTAAAAGCAGAGCTGTAATCCACGAAAAGCATCCGTACATAGCTCCCTTGGCCCTCCAGATGTGATACGGCGGCATGAAGTGCTGTGGCTACAGCGTCTTCCGTGGATCGGTTTGCTTTATAGGCAAACTGGTGAGAATCCAAGCTGCGGGGCAGTGCTGCTAAAATGTGACTGCGGACCAGCTTGGGCCCCACAGTGTCACACTTTGCCTTGAGTATGCTGTTACTCTGGAGTTCTATCAGCTCCGAATTCAGATCTGAATGTTTGCTGGTGCTTTTTCAGCGTCAACTGCAAATAAATTAGTGAACAGTTTTAAATTAAATTTCTGTGCTTCAAAGTCTGCAAAGTGTGGCGTGAACTCAGCGCGCAGCGTTCTCAGTTTATCAGCAAAATGTGCATTTGGAAATGCGGCGTTGGAGGCCTGGCTTGTGATTGTTTTTTGCACATGGAAAGTGACATAAATTTCCTTGCTGCATCTGAATCTCCCACAGGTGTAGCTTGGCTTGAAAAGCTTTCACTGCATCATACATGTCTGTGATCACACGGTTCCGTCCCTGCAGCTGGAGGTTTAGTGCAGTTAGATGCTTAGTCGTTAGTCACCACGATAACTGTGGAGTCTTTTTCTTTACTTTCCATGAACTGGCAGATTTCCTCACACAACTCAAAAAATCTGTTGAGAACTTTTTCTCTACTTAGCCATCGCACCCCTGTGTGATAGGTTACGTCACAAAGTTCAGACTGTATTTCCTCAAGAAAAGACTGAAATTGGCGGTGATTTAAGGCTCGGGCTCTTATAAAGTTAACTGTCTGTTTCACAGTGCCCATTACATGTTCCATCTTAAGGGCTTTACAGCACAGCGATTATTGGTGGATAATGCAGTTATAAACAGTCAGCTCACATGTGCAATTCTCCCTCTGCATCTTCTCCCGCATCCTTCCAACTAGTCCACTCTTTTCCCCGCACATTGCAGGCGCTCCTTCAGTCGTCAGTTCCGTGAGTTTGTCCCAGCCCAGTTTCCTGCCATTTAAACATTTAGATACTTCTTCAAATGTGTCTTTTCCTGTGGTTGTGCCATGCATTGACTTAATGCCCAGAAGTTCTTTTGTAACTCATAAGCTGGAGTCCACTCCACAGATGAAGACTGCCAGCTGTGCAGTGTCAGTCGTGTCAGTGCTCTCATCCACAGCCAGGGAGTATGTAAAGGGAAAAGTCTTTTCCCTTGTCTATTAACTGTCCTTGTAAATCAGTGGCAAGATCACACACCCGATCAGCAATGGTATTTCTGCTTAGGCTTACATTTAAAAATGCTTGTTTTTTGTCTGGACACACAACATTGCACCCTTTAACCATGCAGCTCTTCAAAAACTCTCCTCCGGTAAATTTTGCGATCTCTTCTGCCACTATATAACTAGCTTTCATGACAGCTTCACTTTGCGATTTTGCCTTTTTTAAACATAGTCTGTCGTGACACTAGAATCTTTTTAAGCTCTACGACCTTCTGTTGCTTCTGCTGTGTGTTGAGGTCTTTGTACTTGTCCTCATGTTTCGTCTCATAGTGCCGTCTTATGATATATTCTTTATTTACGGCCACATACTACCGCAAACAAGGCATACAGGTTTACCTCCAATACAACAAACATATACTCTGCTTCCCAGCGTTCTTGAAAACCCCTGTTTTCAAAGTCTACTTTTCGTTTGGCCATTTCTTTCGGAGATATTTGAAGCACTGAACCATTTATCCGATGAACACCGATGACAACAGCGCAGCAGGGAGGAGGGGCTGAACCGGCGATTTGTTGCTTGGTGATTAGAGGTCATGACCGCAATGTAACTTTTGTCATGCATTATGGGATTTGTATTAATAAAATTAATCAGCAGGCCATTAATAATAGGCATATGAAATTGTCTCACGGGCCACATATAATTTTTTCGCGGGCCGGATGTGGCCCGCAGGCCTTGAGTTTGACATGTCTGCTCTAGACAGTTTTTTCTCGAGCATTGCATCCGCACCTGTCCTGTCTGTCCTCCATGCCCACCGGTGAGTGTCGTTCCCTTTACTTCCATCTTCTGTATTCCCTATATGAATGCTAAACTCCTGTATGAAACTCAGCTTTCCCCAGTTAAAGTTCTTGTGGATTTGGGAGCAGCAGGAAATTTCAACTCCTCCAGTGGTTCACTAGTACATGGCCAACTGAACTGTTATGTTTATCTGTTAATACCCTGTTGACTGCTTTGACTGAGTTGTTCCCTATTGCGATAGCTTGTATCTGGGGTAAACTCTGGTCAAGAAAACAATGACTTTTCTGCGATAACGAAGCAACTGTTGCGATGTAAGTTTGTTTTGATGTTTTTATTTATGTTTTTTGCAGCCTCTGTGTTGTCTTTCGAGGCCGGGTTTTTACCCAATGTGTTCAGAGGGCAGACAGCAAGACGATCAAGGGGTGATGCATATGGTTTGAGATAAAAATGAAATCGAGCTAAAATCCTGCAACATTGCAGAGAGCGCCTTTAATACCATGGGGCGATGGTCCTCAGTCACTTATGAACGCTACCTATGACCTGACACTTGAGCCATCCTTGAGGCTCAAAAAGCTATGAGTGCAGCTCATAAATAAATGCATTGCTTCAGAACTATTGGGTGTGTTCACTTTATTTTATATCATGCTTTTTGGATGTGATTGACGCTCCACTGATTACTAACCCTTAAGATTATTTTAAATTAGAATGGATGAGGTAAAAATACTAATATTTTTTCCATGGATTCATTAAAAAATTAAAATAGCAAACAACAGGATTTACATGGTCTTATATCACATCACGCACCTGCAGCGCTTCTGCGAGCAGAGAGGAGTAAAACATATATAGGCCTAAATGAAAATTATCATTTTACTTAAAAAATAAATCAATAATCAAAACTTAAATAACAAAAGAAAAGCTGTAATATGTAGCCTAGTATGTAAAGTTTCGGTTAATTTTTGTGCTGTAAGAAAGGAGACGACAGAAAGCAACCTCATCTTTAAAAGGAGTAGGCTTGTTGTTTCTAATGTTAGAAGAAAAAAAGGGATTGCGTGGGATTTTCTGTGGATGATTTGGCAGTGGCCTTGCAGGTGTACGCTGTACTGTGCGTACCATGAGCGCTCAGACTGTCAGAGATTCAGTACCCGAAATTATACTGAACCAGCCATGTCATTAATTATGAATTTATCAGTATTTACACGCCAAAGTCAGTAAATATTACACCAAATAGAGATATGTTTACAATATAACAATTCATTTGTTTAATTAGCCTAATTTATTCCATTCAAATAATATGCAAGTGATGACGTTGGCGCCTCTCTGTCCTGAAGAGCAAGCTTCAGCTTCAGTTGATATCCGTCTAACAGCTCACATTTATGTAGTTCAAACATTTAAGCTAACATTGTGATATGCTGTTTTATAACTGTTTATATCTATAGCTTTTATAGGCAAGTCATGGTGATTTGAGAAGGCTAAATTATTCTGACATTAACTATATCCTCAGAAGAAATCATGCAGGTGCCCCTGGAATACTGGAGCCCGAGTGAAGTAGCCTACATCGCCGAGTAGCCTAATCAATTGTCTTAGCATTCAATGTTTGTTTCGATGATTTCAAATATCAACTTTGGCTTCCAGAAATCGTATACCCTGTATTTAAGCGGTTGAACGTCCCTATGCGCAATACAAATAAAACGCCTAATATTAAATATATGGTGCAGTGTGAGCAATCTTAATGTCATAATCGACACTGTCTATTCGTTTTCACTTTGTTGGCAACAGACGTAACAGATTTAATGTGTTTGAGTGGGGGCATTTTTGTCCAATTTTGTGGAATTTTTCTTCCAAGTCTCCTTGGCCAGGGAAAGGATAAGCCTACACAAGGCTTACACCGCCTATGTGCTCATGCACACAGAGTTCTGCTTTTGGAAAGAACTAACTCTAAAAACACACTTATTTATTGTTGCATATGGACACAAGTAAAGACAGTGTACAACTGTAGTGTACTGTCTGTTGATGTGTTCTGTTTATTTTTGTATTTTGGTTTATGTTTTAAAATTTTGGACAGCACTTTGGCTAGCAGCTGTTGATTTTAGATGTGGTTTATAAATAAATATGACTAACTGACTGACAATGATTGATGCTAATGTCAATTTTGTTTTAAGAGTGTAACATTTGTTAAATTCTAAATTCTCTCTCTCTCTCTCTCTCTCTCTCTCTCTCTCTCTTTCTCTCTCTCTCTCTCTCTCTCTCTCTCTCTCCTTCCTTGAACAACCTCCTATTCAGCCTCCTCACCCCCCCTCTCCACCTTTATAGCAGCTGTGCGACACAGAGACACACACAGTTCTGCTGTTTAAGCTCCAGTAAAGATGCTGCAGAAAGTCAGAGATCAGGTCAGGAAACATCCAGGAGTGAGTATGAACCCGTTTTCTAGTCATATCTATGTATATCTACTATATGTTACTAATAGTATGTAATGTTGTTTGTTTGTTTTTTGAGCAATTTATAAGAAACTTGTATTATTATAAGTTAGTAATGTTATTAGAACAGTGTATTATTAATGTGCTCATTTTCAAACATTCAAAATTGCAAAAGAAATCTTGAAAACAACAATTAGGTCCATGGCATTAGTAATTCGATTCTGTTTACAAAAGGTATTATTTTTCACAGCTCATCCCACAGTTTTTCTTTATCTGTCTGGGCATGGGTGGAGCGTTTCTTTATTTGTTTCGTCTCGCCAGAGGACCTCATGTCATGTAAGGCACTTACATTAAACAAAATACGTTGATAAAGAAAGCATATTAGTGACTTCATTTCTTTTTTCAATTTTCATTTTTGATAATTAGTTTGGTCCTGTTTTCATAAATGGAGCTAAAAACCTTTCAAAAGCATGCCATAGTCTTCATTCATTTAATTAAATACTACGTATAACAATATTCATAAAAATCATTTAATGCATTACATTTTGTATGTGACAGTATTAACCTATTAATGACAAGAAAAAAAGAGAAATGTTTTGTAATAAAATGGCAGCATAAAAAAAAGCAAACATTAATGAAAATGTTGGACAGTTTATTAAGATTTATTTAGTTGGTGTTCAATTTTCCCCAGTAGCCTACTGAAGAAAAAGTTTTTTTTGTTTTGTTCTTTTTTAAAATAGTTTTATCTTTGACTCCCAACAGCTGGAACAAGAGCAGTAACCCTGAACCCTGGAATAAGCTTAGTCCAAGCTACCAGTATAAGGTACATAAGCCCACTGTTATCAGCAGTATTATTATTATATAGTATTTTATATGATATTATTGTTGTTATTATCTTGTAGTTAATACTACACTGTAGTTAGTTTTGTTACTAATTTATTCATACTAAGGCTGCACAATTAATTTCTAACTTCAGTTACAATTACAGTCGTTCAAAGTGTCAATTAATTGTTCAAAACCCAGTTGTGTTTTTCTATTCTTTTCTTTTTACATGTTGTCTTAAGGATTTTTGCATTGTTTTAATTTTTATTTTAGTATATGTAATAATTATATTACATATTTATATATTTATATTTTTTATTTAAAGAAGAAACCAATCTGATGGATAATTAACATTTGAGACTTGACACTATAGAAAAGCGGTATGTTTTTCAGTTGTTTTAAATTGTTTTCGTCTAATAATATAACATATGGTTGCTTCAAGCATTGGTGTAAACATCATTCAAAGTAAATTGTGAGGAGTTTAATTAATAATCGCAATTACAATTTAAACCTTTCTTTATGAGAAGTTTTACTTTTACATCTACTTTTGTACAGCACATTGGACAACAATGGTTGTATTAATTAGTGCTATAGCAATAAATGGAAGAAATAAAAGAAAATTATGATTTTGGGCATAATCAGGCAGCCGTACTTCATAATAGTACTAGTTTAGCATTATTCCATATTTATTTATCTGCAATTAAATCATGTGGGTTCCCCGAACAGGGGCCATGATAATCAACGCCACCTTTCTTACCTTCAGCCATAGCCCTGTTTCTTACTTATTATAATTATTACTATTATCAATGTAAACATTAAGCTGCTTTTTAGGTGAATGGGGAGCTGATGATTATTCCTAGATGTGTGAGAAACAGAAACAGTGCTGTTCAAGACAAGCACAAAAGAGGTCCGAAGAACGTGTTTTTCAGTAAGATTAAGAACCGCTTAACCCAGCGTCTTCGTCATTGTAGAACAGGATGTTTTGGTATTTCCTGTGGATGTTAATTCCCTGATGGTCTATATTGCAGCACATAAGCTGGGTTGATTTCTCTGGTAGATGGTGAATCTGACTCCTTCGGCACAATTGGAAATGAAAACTAATGCTGGTCAGTGTAGAGAAGCGAGGGGCACAGTCTAAAACTTATTGACTTTCTTGACTTGTCTAGTATTATGTTGCTTTGTTTCATAATTACAGTGCATACATTTTTCTTTATTTACTTCCAAAGAGTTGAAGTAAAATATAACAACATGCCCCATAGATGGAGTACATTCTAACATGTGAGTGACACATATTTACAGCTTAAAAATTTATCTGATGAAAGAAAATGTAAAAAATATATAAAATAAAATAAATAAAAACATTTACAATGAACAAAATATGTGACAAACTAAAAATATTTTTTTCAAAATAAAAATATTAACCATTTCAAATAGAATAATAGTGTTTTTAATTTTGAAGTTTAACAAAAAAGTACATTACTACCATGCTTGAGATGACCCTAGTCACAAAACACAACTACACAGTATAGACTAGTTCAAAACAGTGCGAGAAAATATATGAAGAAACCTTTAGAAGCGGACAGACGTTCACTCCTCCTCGCTACACACACACACACATAAAACAAACAAAATGCTTTCCATTTCTCAAAGTAATATTTCCATAAGAGATTAGAGATTGATTGTCTTCATTCACCTGTTTCTTGTGGTAGATTTTATTAAAGTAAATCATATTATAATTTGTTAATAAAAAAATGTAAATCACTTTTAAATCAATCACTTATATCATGTAATAACATGGTTTAATAATAGCAGGCATACAATTGTGTTAGAATTTATTTGTTTATTAGTTTGGCAGAAACATATATTTAATATAAATTCAACTTAATATTAGTTAAATGTACATTCTGCAAAGACAGGAAAATAAAATTATTAGAAGGATCTTTCCCGTTGTCATGAAACGGACGTGAAGCGTTCAGATTCAAATGCAAGCAATGTTTATTCATACTCTGGATCAGGAAGACCGGCAAACTGAATCAGTGGAGATATAGACAGAGGCAGAAACGTAGTACAGCAAAGGTCAGATACCGTAAATCAGTCCTGAGGGCGAGACAAAGAGAATATCCAGGTACAGGCAAAACTTCGGCAACGATAAATCCAGCAGAGAACACTAGGAATGAGAACACGAATGAAATCACACAGGGATGACGGAAATACACATAAACAATGATCCATTTTCAAACACTCAAACATAAGGAGGCTTTATACACTGCAAACTAGGTCAGAGGGTGGAGACCAGACATGAGTGGCTTTGGCAACATACAAGGGGGGCGGAGACATCAATGGGGAACCGTGACAACACATGAGATGGGCGGTGACAAGAGTCCATGAATGAAAACAGACACAAAGCATACACACACAGTTTGCTGGAGCTGGAGTGCCATCAGCAGACTGGCGCATCCTGCTGAACATGACATAGCCCCCCCTCAAAGGGGCGGCTTCCAGATGCCTAAACTTCGGAGCCGGCAGGAACACCCACCAGGGCGGAGCGGGCGGAGGAGCACCTCGGCGGTGCTGGTGGCGGGGAAGCCTTTCAGAGTGGATCAGGTGGCGGGAACGCCCACCTGGGTGAAACAGACAGCGAGGCCATCTTCCAGGGCAGAGCGAATGGCAGCAGAGCCAGACAGCGAAAGGGCCCACCAGATTGACATTGCGCCCTCGAGAACCAACCAGTCAGTGAACGCGCCCTTCGAGACCGTTTAGACTGTGAATGCTCCCTTCGAGACCAGACAGAGAATAAATGTGCCCTTTTGCAACCAACAGTCAGTGATATCGCCCTCCTAAACCAACCAGACTGAGAATGCGCCCTCTGAGACCCGACAGTCAGTGAGTGCAACCTCCGTGACCACACTGACATCGCCCTCTGAAACTGAGCCAACAGTAAATACGCCCTCCATGACCGACCGAAGCACAATTCAGAGACCTCCTTGGGTTAAGCAGCCACCAGTGGGGCCTCTGGGGATTCTATGGACGGAACCGACATCTCCAGTGGTACTACAGCGTCTGGCGGACCCGATGGAGTCTCTGACACAACGACCAGTTCGGAACCTCGTCGGGCAGCTCGTACAACAGATCAAAGTCCAAACCCATTAAAAAGCATGCCTTCACTTGTTCGTCGTCCACACGAGCAAGGTGACTGTAGGACTTGAATTCCGCCACATAATCCTCAATGCGGCATCCCGATTGAAAAATCTGCGTGATCCGGGGCATTGTTTTATAATCCCGCCTGCGAGGCGATGAAATGTCTCTGATCGAGCCGTCATAAACATCGCCGCTGAACCCTGTATGATGGATCATTCTGTCATGAAACGGACGTGAAGCATTCAGATTCAAATGCAAGCAATGTTTATTCATACTCAGGGTCAGGCAGACACAGTCGAGCACCGGCAAACTGAATCAGTGGAGACATAGACAGAGGCAGAAACGTAGTACAGCAAAGGTCAGATACCGTAAATCAGTCCTAAGGGTGAGACAAAGAGAATATCCAGGTACAGGCAAAACTTTGGGCAACAATAAATCCAGCAGAGAACACTAGGAATGAGAACACGAATGAAATCACACAGGGATGACGGAAATACACATAAACAAT
>JAUCMU010000057.1:966702-981857 GCA_032275025.1 Enteromius treurensis | reverse complement strand
TATATGGCAGCAAAGATTTATGCATATTCATAAAATTTTCACCAGTCACTGATGCCAAAATCCACAACATGTATTTAGTTTGAACACATAACAATGTTTAAAAAAGTTTGCCAAAATGTTTCTCTCTGATCACATCCAGAGGTCGTGACCTTTGCACATTCATTGTCTCACAGTTTGGTTCTTCCTGTGAAAAAAAGAAAAAAGACACACACACTCACACATCAGCCGGTGAAAGGTGTAAACCTGAAATTGGCGTCACTGACTGCACAGTGTTTTTACAAAATTTCAACTATGAAATTATTCACTCATAGTCTCGGTCAAAAATGACCAATCCAGATTTTCTGCTCGGCTGCAAGCTCTGTGACGATCAGCTCACAACACTTCATTAAAGTCAGCGGTCATGAGGAAGTGGCCCGGCCGTTCTCCGAAAGAAAAAAAGAAGAAACAAAACCTTGGGTTTCAGCACAACTGGCTGTGATGAGCATCAACACCAGTTAGCTTAACAGACACTCTCCCGAACCTCAGGGGTGCCGTAGAGCTGGGGCAATATTTACACGTCAGTCTTCACGAGGGCCGTGAGTTTCCTCTTCACTCAAAACGGCCCAGTCCTGGCCAAACAACAGGGCCCTGTGTTTATGTTTACACTCAGAACCAGTGGCATCCACACAGATACCGTTTTTTAGAAGTCGCGGAAAATATTAGTGTAAGCTAAAGCGGCCGGAGAGGAAAACAAACAGCACACGTTATATTAGAGGACTTGTGAAGAGCGGAGCTAAGTGGGAGAAAGAGAGGAGAAGGAAAGGGTGAAGGGTCAGAAGACTCTGGGGTTGAGGTCAGGGGTTTGAGAGCATAAATCAAAGCTGTCGGGCTAATGATGGCGGGACGGGTTTGATCAGCTCGGATCACATGTGACTGGCGTCTGGGGGAAGTCGTCACTATCAATAACTGCACATTGCTCTGTGGGCCGAGCTGTCAGGAGTCAAACACCTCCTGGACTCTTAAAAGTAGAGGTGCTTCATGATGCCATAGAATAACCATGTTTGTCTAAATGGATCCATAAAGAACATCTGAAGAACCTTTCCATTTCACGCAAGGTTCTTTGTGGCATCCTTCAGATTGTGAAAATGTAAGAAAGAGATGGTTCTTTGTCGAACCAAACATTTTTACGCAGAAATCACGAGTGAATTGTTTCAAATTGTTTGTTGTTTATTTCCCTGTTGTACCGAAATCGTATAGAACCGTGACCCGCGTATCTTACCGAACCATAACATCTGTGTATCTTATTTCCTTGTAGTCTCTGCATGCACAAGTTTACCATCAATTTGGGTAAATGTACTGTTGGCTTTTTATACAACTGGGAAACAATGTGCAATTTTGAAGTAGAAAAACTGAAAGGAGTATATATATTTTTGTGAAACATTCTCCAATAATCTTTTGTTTCATTACAAGCTTAAAAAAAGAAGCAGCATTTTACTGTCATCTGTCCGTGCACAAAAAAATGACAGAATTTACCACAAACTCAGGGAAACACGCATTAGGCCTTTGATGCAATTCGGAAAAATGTGTTTCCCATAAGTTTCCCTCGCAATAGCAAGAGCGATGCGATACTAACTCCCGTCCGCTAACGGATTAACGCAATCTAATATGTTAACGAGACACCTGGCATCACTGGCGACGACCGAGCCGTCAGGCCTTCCCAAATATTTATCAGACCTGCGAGCAGAATAACAGACGGCGAGAAGCATCTAACACGGATGAAATCTAAATGAGGAGCAAGTGTGCAATCATTTAGCGTTGCGAGTCTATGACCTACAGAACGTTGCCGCTCTTCTCGCTCTGTTCTGTCATCAAACTGCCGCTCACGGGTGAGCCCGGCAAGAAATGTGGCTCCGGCGGGGGCCATAAAGGCTATCAATTCTGTTTTGTTTTATTCTCTGCTGATCCACTTCAGTAAGGAAGACTCCCCTGTAGTGACATTGCTCCTGTCCGTTGCCAGGATCAACAATGGTTTCGACTGCGTCTATTGACCCTTTGATGGCCCCACCCCAGAGTCCAATTTTGGTTTCTACACCCTCCAGCTCTTCTGCCAGCTCTAAAGCAGCTCCATTGCTTTCTCTCTCACGGTTTCTGTCTGAGTAACTTGATCTCTCCAGTTTGCATTTATTTTCCAGAGATTAATTGTTTTGCCAGCGGTATTGCAAGTGCAATGAGTTGGCAAAATATTTTCGTTTCAGTCGGGGAACTTCCCTCCCCGTTCTCGCTCTTACCTGTCGATGACACCGGGAGAAATTTACAACAACTGGATCATCCGAGCGACAGAGAGCAGAGAAAATAAATTCCCGGCGAATGGAAATTAGTTTCAGAGGAAAGCGCGGGATGTGATGTCTGACATCAATCACAGTGTGTTTTCTCTTGTCAGAGGACTGTTTATAGTGCAGCCTTCCTTTACAAATTCAATGAGATTGAGAATCGTTTGTCATATTCTGTGCACAGGATGAAAAAGGAACTCCTGGAAGTATGAAATTATAGGCCAATGGCATCGGGATGATGCATGGGAGACACCGGGAGGCTGGATGAGCGATGGAAGCGCATCGGAGCCAAGAGACGGACAGTTCAGGACATAATGACAAAATTATTACCTCCAGATCAAACAGGAACATGCATTCTTAATAAACTCCACTCTGAAAACCACTGGGAGTATTATGAACTCTTTCCCTGCCGGCATTTGTGATCATTTTCACCAAACTTTCATGGCCCCCAGAAGTTTTAGGGAAAGTTCATTCATTCATTCATTCATGCATGCATACATAAACAAACAAATAAATTAAGTAATGCATTTCAATATTGTGCAATTCCCTAAAAAACTAAATAGTTACATTACAGTATTGCTTTTGAGTTACTTTTTCTCCTCTGTACTGAGATTGCTTGTTTGTTTGTAATAGAAAAAAAAAAGGTTCTACTTTTGGCAAATGTAAAACCCTTTCTCACCAAAATTAAAATGAATAAGCCACAGGCTGAAAGAAATAT
Organism: Enteromius treurensis; assembly: GCA_032275025.1. Lineage (NCBI taxonomy): Eukaryota > Metazoa > Chordata > Actinopteri > Cypriniformes > Cyprinidae > Enteromius > Enteromius treurensis. The sequence continues at coordinate 978,830 of JAUCMU010000057.1, read as the reverse complement.
AGCTGCATTCTGGATTGCATGAAGAATAGGAAGCAGGAGAAGCAATATACTGCATTAAAAAAAAGGAAAAAGAAAATATATATATTGCTTAATCCCCAAAATATTTTGTTTGCATAAATATCTGAACAAAACATCACAATAAAAAACAAAGCCTTTACTTTTAAACAAAACAAACTATTTTATTTAATATTTATCCTTTTTTTTTTTACTTTTTTTTTTTTATCAACACTTCAAATAAGGGGGCATTTAATGTAGATTACATGTGCGTAAGCAATGTCTTCATTTAAAATAATTAATTTGTTTTCTTCTCTTGTTTTACAGGGCATTACCAGAATATTATTTGAATGGCAGGAAAAGAGTTAACAGGCAGAGAAAGGGAGAGAAAGATATGTTGCATTGCATGAATGCATTTCCTATTTGGCAACCTCAAACCACTTGTTTTGAATTAGTGACATGTCATTATAAAAGGGGCTTTTTTTGCCGATAAGTCTGAGATGAAACTCTTTGATATGCAGAGTCACTGCTACTCATCGCTGAGGAATTTGAGGTCATTACCTGTAGTATAAGGATTTGTGCTGGACATGTATGGAAATCCCCTGCCAAGCATCATGGGTAACTTCCACATTCCTCACTGATTTTTTTTAGGCTATAATAAAAGCTGTGTCATTCTGTTAATACTTATCAAGGTAATCTGAGGATATCATTTAAAAACAAGGTAAGAAATACGCAGGTAATGATTTCACGAGTTCACACTTCCTCATTAATAATCGAATAGAATAAGCGTGTTAGGCATGCTGTCCGGGGAGAGGGCTGAGAGCTCGGCGAACTCTGAGCCCTAGGGATTCTAACCCCTTGGCGGCGTGGGTTGGTCAGGGCTCGGCGTCCGGTCCGAAAACCGAGTACCCCCCCAAAAAAGCGAGAATTTGAGGACAGCAAATAGATGTATGTAATAAAGAATAATAGATGTACGGGATGGGGAAAAGGGGTGTGGGGTGAGGCAGGGGACTCATGCTGGAGTGGTCCATGCGGTGGATGCAATGCTCCAGTTCGAGCTTACCTACTGTTATGGTAGGAGGGGGGCGACCTTCTCTGGTGGGAGCCGCCCATGCGGTGGATGCAATAGCTCTGACTTTTGTGGTTCATTGCTGTGGCAGTGGGTGCATTGTGAGCGTCCCTTGCAGGAGCGGTCCAATGCTGTGGGTGCAATGCTTCTGGTTTGGGCTGTCTACTGGTACAGCAGCGTGGGGGCTCGACCGTCGAGAAAGTTGAAAAGAGCAGATCCTCTCAGCCTCTGGATGATAAAAGCAGATGAAAATGAGTGTGTGCGTTTATATTCTATAAGAGATCATGAGTTATGACTGTGTCTGAACCATATGCAAAGTACGATGACACAACGGTGGAAATACAGTGCATAGTAATCTACAGTATGACATTAAAAAAACATGCATTAATCATGGGATGAACATCTGCGAATATTAAACATCTATAGATGACTCTTGAAACTTTAGGTTACACATTTCATGGAGGCCACAAGAAGAAGAAGAAGACTATTTGAAAATGTTCTGCACAAAATGATCTAATTTCAAAGCTGATGCCTGCTACCGGTCTCTAAATAGTTGTGATGGGGTCATTCTTTTCAAAAATATTTAAAGACATCTAGTCATTGAGATTATGAATTTCTGGCGTTTGGTTGTTGAATTTGGTCCCATTCTTGCCTAATATAGGTTTCTAGCTGCTAAAGGGTTTGTGGTCGCCTTTGACGTTGTTTTTTGATTAATGATGGACCAAATGTTCTCTGTAGGTGAAGGATCTGGACAGCAGCAGTTCAGTTCAGCTCCGGACTCTTCTACTAGAAGTCATGCTGTTGTAATCGCTGCAGTACAGTATGTAGTTTAGTATTGTCCTGCTGAAATAAACAAGACCTTCCTAGAAATACACCTCATCTGGATGGTGGCATATGTTGCTCTAAAACCTTTATATACCTTACAGCATTCATAGTATTTTCCAGAACATGAAGCTGCTCATACCGTATACACTTATACACCTCCATACTATCAGAGATGCTGCTTTAGAACTGAAGGATAACACGCTGAAGATCTCCTCCTCTTTAGCTCGGAGGACACAGTGTCTAGAACAAAAACAATGTCAAATCTGCACTTGTCTGACCATAAAACACTTGTCCACTTTGAAAAATGTAATTTTAAATGAGTCTTGGCCAACAGGACACGACTAGCTTCTGAACCATGTTCATATGCAGTATGGCTTCTTTTTTTGTCATAATAGAGCTTTAGTTGTCATCTGCAGATGTCTCAGAGGATTGTGTGGTTTCAGGAAGTATTCCTAGGCCCATTTAGTAATGTCAATGCAAATTTTGTTGCCCCTGTGCCAGCTTTTTTGAGAACTGCAGCAGGCAGTGGATAAATATGTAACATTTATCAATTTGTAAGGCTCTTCAGGTTGTATTTTGATTTTCAAATTATACTTAATAATTTATAATTAATACATATACTTGTTGATTACAAATTTCTCTTTCTTATATTATTTTATTTCATTTTCTATTCATCTTGATGAATTAACCAGCACACTGGAAAGGCAAAAAAAGTACATTGAATATATAGGCAAAAACCACTTTCCTACAGGACATTGCCGCAACCACATCCCAACATTGATCTGATCCTAAAAATCCCCACGTTCTTAATTCATGTCTAAAGACTTTCAAGCATCCAGTGGAGGAGGTGAACGTGAGGGCAGACGAGGGTGAAACACATCTAATGAGAGAAACAGCCGCAGGTTATTATCTTAGACAGCTATCTTTGCTCTAGAAGTAATGATTCTTTTCCCATTCACACTTTACTGCTTCATACAAAACACACGCACACATCTCTGCTTCCTCTCACAGTTTCTCTCTCTCTATGTGTGTCCATTCATGTCTGCTGTAAATCTTGAGCTTGAGTGTGTTTGGAGGCAGGGGGTTTGATGGTTTGAAGCAGACGGTAATGACTTTAACTGCCTAAAGCTGTCTGCCGAGGGGAGATTTTTTTTTGTTTAAGGCAACAGTTAGCAACTCATTCAGCAGGTGTGACCGACAACCCAGGCTTGTGTTAATTAGGTCATTTTAGTAATTAGAATGCACACTAAGAGGATAATAACTGTATCACTGTAAGTTATGCTTCTCCTGAGAATTTCAGGGCTGTGTAATAACTACACACACATGTTGTGTTTCCATGTTTTATGGGGACTCTCCATAGGAGTAATGACGTTTATACTGTACAGACTGTATGTGGGATTGTCCTACACTGACCCTACACCTACTGTATACTAGACAGTGAATGCAGCAACAACTTTACATTTGTTTGTTCAGGGTTTCAGCCAATTAAGAAAAACACTGGAGTAATTGAATTCATCCATCTTGCTCTAAACTTGATCCTGAAGTCATGAATTAATGTGCATTTCTAAAATGACACAAGGTGCATGCGCTAGCTGTGTGGCGAGCTCATAGAAACATCTTGCAACTAAAAAAAGCCCCTAAATTATGTTTTGACGAAGGTTTGTAGTCGCACAGGCCGTGTATTCACCTTGAGCTGAATCTCCTCCCTATCCTGCACAATTTCCCTTCATTACTGATTAATGGGAGGAGCCGGGAAAGCTTGATGTCTCAGAACAGCGCTAATAATAACCGAAGAGCGCATTATGGGCTAATGTTTGCCTGTATTCTTGAGGTGTATTCGGTAAGGTCCAGTCAGCAGTCTGCGGATCAGCGCACCGAAGCAGCCTCAGGAACGCCAGAAAGCAAAACACCACTCACCTCAGCTCAGCAGAAGAAAAACAATGAAAACACTGAGACTGCTCCCCTTAAGATTGGTTTTGGCCAGTAAAGTCCTGTTTTAGGAAACACCAGCCCGCGTTTATAATGCATCCACTGAAATGTACAGACTTTTCTTCCATGTAGCGTCCATTTACTATTCAGTCGGCCGACATACGCTATTTTAGCTAAATCTGTCGGAATGAATCTATTTCGAACGTGCAAGTGGATTTAATTGCTTCTCGTACATGGGCTCGTCGTTTGCTGTTCTGCTTGGTAAGAAGCAAACATTGCACGGTTGTTTGAACTATGGCAACCATAAAAACAAGATTCTGATCTGGAGGAGGAAAACCACAAAACACTACTGTTTCTTAAATGGGTGATTATACAGCAAATACGCAAGGATAAAGTCATCTAGCGTTAGTCGGGATCTGCAGCGAGGGAAGCGTCTCTTCAGCGTGTGTTCGGCTGGCACTGCCCATCCGCTTCAGGCAACACATGCAAGCAGAAGAGGCCAAAGCAAGGCTAGCAGCCGCCTCCTCGTTATTAACTAGCGTTGTGGAAAATGAAGCACGCTTAAGCATGCCTTTAAAAAGAGCACATTAAGTAGTTTAGCAGACGCTTTTATCTAAGCTGACTTACAAACGATGACAATGGAGGCAAATGAAACAATAATATGAAAGGGTATCTAAGAAGTATAAAGAAAACAAGCAGTTCGAAAACGAATAGAGTGCAGGTGTTAGAGCAGGGGTGAGTTTAGTTATCACCCTGCTCCAACACACATACCATGTAGCTTTCACAGAAGCCTAAAGAACCCGATAAGCTGGATAAGATGTGTTTCATTGCATCTAATCTCTGCAGGGCACTCCAGGAAGGAGTTTGACACCCCTGTGTTAGAGGGGCAAGTCAGCAAATAGATAAAAATGGAATTAAAAGTAGAAGAGCCAGACTCAAACTGAGTTGGGCAGTTAATTCGAGGAACAGTTATTGCATTGTCGTCACACTATTTACCAGTTTTGGTTTGATTGACCTAGTTTACTTTTCCCTTTGGTTGCTAGTTAGTTCACCCTGTGTCTAGTTTATTTAGTTATTAGTACCTCTTCTGTTTGTATAAATTTCCTTTTCTTTAGTTCTCTGAGAAAAAAAATCACAGTCAAATACAATACACCCAGTTTAAACATTTCCAAGATACAAAACCCCCAAAACAGCACATTTTCCTGAACCAAACAACACATTTTTAAAACACCAAATTTGTTTTTCAGTATAGCTTTCAGCAATCTTATCATAACTGAATTTACATTACAATCAGGATTCTCTACTATACTAATTGTTCTACTCCCTGGGAGAGAGAGTCTGTGAGTGTGTGAGTGTATGTGTGTGCATTTTTGTGACAAATGAGGACATAAATTTGTTTAATTACATTACAAGGTGAAGGTGACTTTTCAGGACATTACCCCATGTCCCCACTTTTCAAAACACTTATAAATCACACAGAATGAAGATTTTCGAAAATCTAAAAATGCCTGTAATGGGTAGGGTTAGGACAATAGCGCATACAGTCTGTACAGTATAAACACCATTGCTCAAAAATGAACATGTGTGTGTGTGTGCGTTAAAATGAACATGTTTAATTGTGAACTGAATGTAATGGTAGTTTTAATGCATGCTATGCTGCACTTTACCATATGAATAATTGTAAACACAATTATAATATATTACAATATCAATTTATACACCTTTAGAAATTAAACTGCTTTATAAATCCTCAAATATTAATATGCATTTTAACTTTGGTTACAGTTATTCAGACAAAAATAATTTGTCTTTGCATTGCATTGTGAATGCTTATATGATGCATCATATTTAAAGGCTTTAGGTGTTGTATTGTATTAGCTGAACTTAAGCTATTATTGACCCACTTAAATAAGACTTAAGTATGTTGCAAAGAAATAAAAAATAAACCTACTAAACTTACAAAAATGTTAAACATGTAGCTTCTAACTATTGTAATTATCTGATCTATTATAACTGTCAGAAGAAAAAAAACAAAACAAAACTAAGACCACTTTAATCTGAAACTGGAAGGTGTTCATGTTACTCACTATTAATTGATTTATTTTTACTTTTCTGATTTGAAGTACACTACAAGTGCACATTCAGTACAGTTAAGTGCACTGCTGTACAGTGTACAGTTTCTGTCTGCACAAACACACAGCGTCAGAGAGGGTGGGACCGAAACGAGCGAGTCCGGGATGAGGTTTCAGTACACGTCAAGGAGTGTCGGCACTGTTTGGCTAGCAAATTATTGCTGGCCGACAGTCTATTATTTTACAACCAGAGATCGTTGTCGAGAGTAAGGTAGAGGAGAAAGAGAGGGAGAGAAAAGAGAGAAGGGCAGGAAAAAAAGAGCGAAGCCTCTGGCCAGCTGCCGGAGGGGAAAGGGGTTACTGAATACTGTAATAATCTTTAAAAATATTACAAGAGTGGCCACGGCACTTGCTAAGAATAGGCCACAGAGAGAGAGAGAGAGAGAGAGAGAGTAAAGGTAAGACCACTGGGCAGATTTGGATCCACAATAAATAACAAATATGGTGGGCTCAGTAAAATCAACACCTCCACTCCAGGACAGGAACATTTATATTTGACCACAGCTGAAGCTGTTTTTGAAGGTTAAAGTATCTTATACAAGTATACTAGTAAATTATACAATGTTCATATGACCAGACTGCAGCTATATGGATCATAATGCACTATGTGTATAATAAACGAAATACAAGCTATTGAATTTAAAAGAAGTAGAAGTGAAAAAAAAGAGAAATAATCTCAGAATGTAGAACTCTGAGAAAATAGAAATCACAAAATATAAATTCAGAATTCTGAGGACAAAAAAAGTTAGAATTGTAAGATATAAACTCATAATTCTACGACAATAAATAAAAACAAAAAAATAATTTTGAATTTACAGATATAAAACAGAATTGCAAAAAAATTAACTTAGAACTCAGAATTCTGAGAAAAAAATGTGAAATATAATCTAAAGCTTTCTTGCTATTATTAATAATCCCAGTTATTCATTTCCCTTCTTTCAACAGTTATAGCACTGAACATTCTGTTGACTACATGTTAACTATCTCTCTTCTGAGTATTAGTAGACTGTCTAATACATGCTGACACCTCAACAGACATTCTACTGACCAGAAGTAGCTTTGCAATTAGATGTCAACTCATTCTACTAACTCTAACCCAACAGTCTGCTAATACTGTAGCGAGAGTCAGAATCTAAACCACGTTATTTTCACATTCCAATATTAATATCAACATCATTCCGAAGTGTATTTATTTGTTTCTATCTCCCGTGATTTCACTTCCAGGCGGCTCAAGGTAAGAGTTATTTACCCAGAAGATCCAATCACCCTCCACACCCTGATATGAGAAGTCTGGGGAAAAGACGTAGCGTCTCTGTAATGAGCTTTAACCTGATTTGCGTCAAAATCCACCCGAGCCAGACGCAATCACACAATTTACCTGCGCCCATAAAGTCAGGTGTAAATTCTCCCTGACTTTCATTTCCCCTCGACAGGGTTTGAGTGAGTCCAGAGGGATTCTGCCCCGATCCAGACAAACGCTCGGGATGGCGTCTGTGCCAGCTCGCCTCTTCTGAGTCTCGAAAACCGGGAACCACAAATAAGTTTAAAATGTCAACTACCCGACAGGGAGAAACTGTTTTCCTAGCCTCATAAAATTATTTTGGATTTTAGTGTTTTTCTAGCACTCTTGCGCACGTTTAACACTCTCCCTCACTTCGCGAAAAAGAGGAGGAGGTGTAAGTTATAATGGCCTGGCCTCACAACGAATTAAAACGCAACATTATATCGCTCGACCCTGTTCGTTTGGAGGCCGTAACAGGCATCTCTCTTGCTTCTCAATAGAGGTAATAAATTAGGAGTGATGGCTAATTTTAGGCGAAACCCAATCCTTCACCGTAAATTGCAGGCCAAGCGGGACAGTTTAATCAAACTCCGTCTGGCTTTGCTGCCAATATTGAAATCAAAGAGAACGAGGGTTTTGTGAATGTGTGCTGTTTTGCAGTAGGGACAATGTGAAAATCACAGCTTCTTAAATGTGGTTTGTCAGGTTTACCCTCTCTAAAGACGGAGGCCAGGCGTCAGAATAGCAGAGCTGAGCTGATGCAGCTGTACTGTATTTATGTCTGCATGCTGTAGTGGAGTGTACTTTTAAGAGCCCTTGACTTCCAGAGTTCCAAAAAAAAGTCTCATTCTTGAGTTGTTGTTAAAGAATTATGCTGTTTCGAGCTGCATGCTGAGAATAAAGTACATTTCAATGCAACTTCCAAAAATATTATATAATATTTACATTTATTATATTATGTTGTCTTTTATTTAATTTCAACATTTTTAAGCCAAAATATGTACTAAAATCTGCAGATGATTGATGCATGTTTGAGGGTGATATGGATAATCCCTCTACATTTGACAAAATATATATATATATAAAAAAAAGGTTTTTTTTAGAAATCTAAAATAAATTAATTAAACTAAATTTGTAAAATATAACAAGTGCATACAGTGCATTCTGATGTTTATTTCTTTATTTGCACTATGGTTTTGTGTCCTCTGTTGTTTTAAAATATGCTTATTAACTAAACTAAACGGATACAAATATAATAGATTACATCTTTGTCAGTTAAGTTTAGTTTAGTTATAATGCACATTTAAAAAACAAGAAAATTAACTTAATTTGCTTTTTCAAGTTGCTGTTTTGTTGTATTGTTATAATCTCATTAAAGTTAGATTATATCATTTTAATTCCTCATGTCAGAATTAAAGAATGACCATATGTTTCCAGTCAAGCAGTTAATCCTTCAAAGCGAGGAACATGTTATGATATTTCGACAGGGATATATCACATTAAGCGTGAGTTTTAAAAATGCCAGGTCAGCTGTTTGATACCCACAACATTCATTTCACATTATTCCGAGGTCAGCGGAAAAAAGTAAAAGAATTAGTGTTTTATAAAAAAGCAATTTTTCAGCTCCAGCTGTGTGCTGAAGAACACGTTTTGGCCGCAATCAGTGACACTCACAATAAACTTTGAGATATTTAATAATTATCCCCAGGAATGCTGGACATATCCAATCTGCTCCCGTAGCCTTGGAAAAGTTACATGACACGTGGAGCAGACGAGGGAGTCGTTCCCTGCAGATTAAAACAGCCTGGAGAATGGGATTTCTTCTGAATCCCAAAGCAATTAACATATTGTCTTACTGAGCTGAAGGAAACTGGCTTGATTTCCTGCTGCGTCAGCTCGACAGCGGTTTGTGAGCGATGACTCGGTTCAGACATGTTTCTGAGACTGTTCACTCCATCTTTTAATGACAGTGATTGTGTATTATCTGAAAACATGCACCTGTTCACGGAAATGTCAGAATGTGTGTTAAAATGTAATTCTAACTGAATAAAAATAACTTGGATACACACAGACTCATGGGGACTTGTGTCATAGTGAGGTCCCCATGGATGCAAAAGCTTATAAATAATACATAATAAATTGTTTTGAGAAAGTAAAAATGCATGAATCTTCCTATGCGAGGTAGGTTTAGGTCTAGGGCCAAAGAAAATACAGTTTGTTTAAAAAACATTGCAGCTATGGAGCATAGCTGACCAGGTGTGTGTGAAAACCTAATTTGTAGAAACAGTCAATTGCTTTTAATAATTCTCAAAATTCTAGTTTTTATATCACACACACACACACACACACACACACCCACACACACACACACACACACACATATATATATATATATATATACACACACACACACGTATTAGAAACAATTTAAAAGTATATATATATATATATATATATACATTTGTATATGTTGCAACCCAGACTCATGCCTCTACATACATTTCTGCAGCCCCGTAATTATGTACCTTACTGCACGTTTCACCACAGCAAAGTACAATATCCAGTGAGTGTCGCTAAAGATTAATGCTTTATCATGTTGGAAATATCACCTACACCAAACCCAAACCTAAACCTACCTGATAGTGTTAACAAATGCAAAAGTAATTTAAAAACGAATTCGCTGATGGAGCCACACTATTTTAACTTCCTTACGCTGATTTGAGCTGTTTTGTTGAACCGTTTTACACGGGATTCAAACCAATGCCTTTCACTGCATATGTTCAATGCCGTATCATGTGTGCTACCGAGTACACCCACTGAACTAGAAAACTCATGCATATGAAGCTGTATATGTGTATATTTGACAACAACGTTCAAAAAGTATCAGTTTTTAAATCATGCAGGATGTTAAAAATGTTTTGAAATTGTAACATAACATTCTGCAACTATTTATGAAAATAAGCCTTTATTAATCAAAAATGTACCTGTAAATAATACTTTTGTGTGAAAAGGAATAATAGTTGTTTGAGTTTTACTGCCTCCAGTGCTCATTTCAACTGGAAACTGCAGTGATTCGTATGTATATGTACGTTACCTTTTTTTTAGTTTTGCAGAAATGTTTGAAGAGGCACGTATTTCCAATATATATATATATATATATATTCCAATTTTCTCTTACCAAAACACACTATTATACATGAATCATAATTCTAACATTTAAGGCTAATAGTGCTTACACTGAGCATTGCTTGACTTTTCCTAATAAAATGTACTGACCCAACTGGAACTGGAACTGGAAAATAAAGAAATAAATACTACTACAAAAAAGCAAGAAAAAATAAAACAAAAACATCAGTCTGTATAAATATTTGCACATGCACATGGAACATAATTAGATTAATTATTTCTATGTTTTTGCTTTCTTCCTCTCTCAAATGACTGTTAATTGTAGGCCCTTGCAACTGGAAGGTACAAATAAACAGCACCTGTGCCAGATTACCATAAACACAAAATGCAGTCAGCCACTTTAAATCACCTCCCACTGTCTTACATCAGCGCCTGAGGCAAAGCTCTCCGTAAAGATCAACTTATATTGAGAGCAATGAACTCTCATGCCTGTGGTCAAGTAACTCTCATCCAGCGGTGTCTAAAGCTTCATGTTTAATTTAAAGTAGCCCGTCATTCAATCTGGCCTCAGTCACCACCGATCACTCACCGAAGAGAAGCTGTCACCCGTATTGTCCGAGCGCCCGATGGCTTTCCTCAAGGCTTGGGCTGATAGGAAAATGTGAGGAGCCAATAACTGGATTTGACTTCCAGTCATCATTGCACAAAATGTCACCTAATAATGTATATTTACAGTGCCATGCTGTCTTTGCTGTGATTATTTCCAGTGTTTTCCACATCCCTCTACTGAATGCTGTTTTCTTTATTTTTGTATGCTGTTAGACATTGTTGGGGAAAGTTACTTTTAAAAGTAATGCATTACAATATTGCGTTACTCCCGTTAAAAAAGTAACGTCACGTCAGTTACTGACACATTGGAATCTCGCTTCGAGATAACCAATGTACTCCGGGTGTATGAAAACATGCCAAATAACATCCAGCTGCATCTGATCGCAGTGCGAGTATAAGTAGGCAGCGGATTAAGCTCTCATTAGTTGTTCAATTAGGAGCCGACGGCGATGGGATGTGACGTCTCCATTCCCTTCTTCAGGGAATGAGGATTACAATATGTAACCGAGACGTTCCCTTTCACTCCGAGTCTCTGGAGAACATAGTTGCCAAGCCGACCAAAACTGGGCCTCTCCATGTCACTACCTGTTTGAGGTGAGAACACGGGAGGAAACTGGTTCCACACGAAGGCTATAAAACCTAGCCAACGTGTTAGGGGTCGCCCAACCCGCAGCTCTACAAATATCTGCCAGCGAACCACCACGTGCTAACGCCCAGGACGAAGCTACACATCTTGTTGAGTGAGCTCGTACACTGAAAGGGCAGGGCACACCCTGCGCTGGGTAGGCCAGGGTGATGGCATCCACTATCCAGTGGGCCATCCTCTGCTTGCAGACGGCATTCCCCTTCTGCAGTCCACCGTGACAGACAAAGAGCTGGTCTGAGGTCCTAAAGCTCTGTGTCCGGTCAACGTAGCATCTAAGTGCTCGGACGGGACACAGCAACAGCAGGGTTGGGTCTTCCTCCTCCGAGGGCAGTGCTTGGAGGTTCACCACTTAATCTCTGAATGGGGTCGTGGGAACCTTGGGCACGCAGCCGGGCTGTGACCTCAGTGTTACCTGGAAATCCTCGGGCCCGAACTCTAGGCATGATTTGTCGACCGAAAATGCCTGCAGGTCCCCTACCCTCTTGATTGAGGCCAATGCGAGCAGGAGCATGGTTT
>JAUCMU010000057.1:936039-947301 GCA_032275025.1 Enteromius treurensis | reverse complement strand
TTGATTGGGCAGGTGTAATGAGCAGATTGATCAGATGATGAGGTGCCAGCTGTGATTAATCGACCGCGCTCCTACTCAAAATTAGTTTATTTGCAAAAAATTCACATATAAAGATGTTTTCAGTGAAGCTAACCTCGTCTTCCTCCCTCTCCTCCTTTACTGCATATATGTAAATGTGCATCTGACCAGTAGCCGCAGCTGTATCCTCTCTAGCCTTAACCAGAAATCAGACAGAAGAGTAGATTCACTTCGATGGACTTTAATATGGAGTCATCCGTAATTGAAATAAAATACTTTCTGCTGTTTTTCCAATCATTTTCATTTTGTGCTTTATGTAAATATGAAAAGACGATCGGTTCACATGTTTAAGAAGAAGCAATACAGTAATCTGCCACGATAAATTAAGAAGCCACAAATTATTTTAATAAGTAAATATTTTTTTAATAAATGATCAACTTCATTAAATTGCTGTCTAAATAAATATATTTAAAAGTATACAAATAATTACCAACAATATATTGTTTCTTGATTTTAAAATATATTTACACAACAAAACATAATCTAAAATATTTTACTTACATTTCCTCATAAATGCTATTTGGTTGTATCTTTCTGGTATTTTAAGACTGGATATATTTACTGTAAAAATATGACAGTCTCAAAATATAGAACAAAATAGAATAGAAAATGATCAAATGAAAATAAGCACCTTTCAATAAGTACTGTATAATTTCCTAATTAAAAATTATGTTTAAATAAACAAATTTCAAGAGGAGCACATTTGAATGTTAACCAGCTGCAGCCGATCTCCCTACTATCTAATTACCCAATCAGAACGTAATCCTGCCCTTTATATACCGCTACGATTACTTTCTCTAGCATTTTTGTTCTTGCATCCCTCCACCTACACCTACGCCGCCTAGCGGAAGCTGGGTGTCTTGTTACCGGCCAGAGGAGAGCTGGTCCCCGCTAAGTCAGGTTTTTTTCCTTGCCACCGTCGCTCCCAGCTTGCTTTGTCAGGGACATCCGGTTTCCAGTATTACTACACTATCCATCAGCTTCTGTCTTTACTCAATAGCCATTCCACTCTCCTCCGGGGGGCACGCGGTGACCAGGCCGGGCTCTGGGCTCTTCCCAGCCCTCGCCCCCTAGGGGTTAATCCCCTAGGGATCGGGGCCCGCCAGGCTCCCTGCCTGCTCCCCGGACACCGGTTATAATACTGGTTATAAATGAGGAAGTGGGAACTCATGAATTAATAATAAGTATTTTTTAAATTGATTTATTGCACATAATGTATAAAGTAAAGTCTTATTTTGTCATGTTGTTTGCTTCCTTTTTGTTCTCCATTATGCTGCAAAACTTCATCAGGCAGGCCAAATTATGTTTTCAACCAGAACGAAATATTAACATCTTGCTGCAAACACAAATGAACTTTCTTTGTTGTTGTTTTGTGAAATAGTGGTGCTTTATGGGAAGCTCTAAACAAAGGTTCAGCATTATTGTCCTAAACTTGCGTTTTCTGTCCTAGAAGAACTCCCACCCCCTCGGGCTATCAGCTTCACCCCAATGGACGACACTCGACTGATTGTGGAATGGACAGCTGCACTGAACCAATCAGAGAGCGGCTTTGTGGTGCAGTGGACTTCTGTGCCTTACAGTGAACCATCTAGTCTGCACTGGGAGAAAGTGAGCGCAACTGCAAGAAGCTTTATTGTCACAGGTCTGAATAATCAATTTATGTCAAACTGAAAATCATTTTCACTGGTCGGTATGACAATCATACAGAAGTATATATTTCTTGTTTTCTTTACCTGTTTTTTGTACCTTAAAAAAAAAAGAATATGAAAAAAATACAAATAAATTATATATATATATTAATATTAGATTTTCTGTAAAGATTATTTAATTGTTTCATTATTTTTTATAATAAATATTATTTTTGTATAGTTATATTCTCCTTGCTGTGTCTGGTTTATGAAATCATATATTATCTTTTACTACTAATCATGTGTGTGTTTCAGGTCTTCTGCCAGAAGTCCCATATAATCTGTCAGTCGTGAGTCTGTTTGGGCGACAGGCAGGAAGTCACATGTCAGTCATTGCTTTCACACGGGAAGGAGGTCAGAAAATTACACAGAAAATTTGTGTATTTATTGGAACTGTAGGTGTTGTATCATTGCAGTAGTATTCAGCAGCTCATTTTCCATAAGCCATGCTCAAAGATTCAAATAATTGAATACAGAAACATTATCTTTAGGGAAAATTTGGGCTAGTTCTCACACATGCTACAGTACATAAATTCTGGTTGACCTTTATGTCAAATGAAGGCAGTAATCAGCGATAAATGCAATCAGGTGCGTGATTTCACTTTGAGTCGTATATACTACCCTCAGCCGTTGTTCACTGACGAGCTGCGCAGCACATGTTCATTATCAGCGTGGATTTGCGCAGCTCTTCAGTGAACAACGGTAGTGTGTAGTATATACGGCTCAATGTGAAATCACGCACCAGATTGCATTAATCGCTGATTACAGGACCGTGTTTACTGACAAAACGCGCATTATAGATCGGCCGATCGCGATCGGGACATCCCTAGTTATTACAGTTAACTATGCGAAGTGATATGGAACTGTAATGCGGTCAAGAGAGCTGCCTGGAACTATGTTCGCCGTGCGTTTCCCTGAAAATAATTGCACACCTCAGAACGTTCGTCAGCCAATCAGATTCAATGGCTCACCACCTCGGGTGTGCATTATTTTTTTAATAATTCAACGGCCCGTCGTCAATTATTCCTTACATATATTAGTGCTGCCAATCAGTACTTTGTATATATATATATATATAATATTTTAAGTACTGATCCTCCTTACATATGTGCTGCCATCGACAGAAAGAGAGAGAGAGGTTGGGTCATTTGGTCTTTTTCTAGAGAATAATTTAATGTTTCAAATATTCTTTTAGCATCCACCCTGTTTCTTTCAGATCCAATAAAAATCCACGGCCAATTCCATGTGATTCCAGCATGAGCAGCAGCAACAAATGTCCATTAAAATCTAATCAAGATGATTTATGGCGCTGCTGATACAGATCATTTGCGGATCCTGATATGTTCAGCAGGTGCTGGTAGTGTTTTCTCATGCTGACCCTTCAGTGTGTTTCTGCACATCATTGATTTTTGTCATGCTTCTGATTCAGGACGACTCTATGACAGCATCATGGGTCCACCCAGACTGCCCTGTTACAGCCTGCCTCTGGTATTCATATTTATAAGTGATTAATACAAAAGCAGCTGTTAGTCATATAATACCTGATTTAACGCAGGGCACGGATTCAAAAGGCTGGTGAGAGGATTGTGTTGCAGATCTGCTGCAGCCCACGGGAGCGAGGATGATTTAGGACAGAACTCGTCATCACTGGCAGGTGAGCAGTAATCTACAAGCCACATGCAAATAAGCTGATTTGGGGGAAAAGACAGTCTAATGCGTTACCACCAAAAAAAAAAAAAAAAAAGATTCTTGAGGGAGCCTCTGATTTATTTCTCAGGAAAAGATTGCTCAACTTTGCAGTAAACACAGATTCTTTACAGAACATTTAGAGCGGATGTTTTATATGCCATTACGTGCCTAACAGCAAGGTGTTTGTGGAGTCGCTGCCAGAGGATCTGAAGGAGGCATTTGAAGACATTTGTCACATTAACTATATGTGATGCTGCTAAAACTAGCACTTGTGCGACATACAGAACCCTAAGAACATAAACATTCAACACTATATATACATATACAGTGCATAATTATAATTCAAAATACACATGTATCATTATACATGTTACATATATATATATATATATATACAGTATATCATGAAAAAAAAAAAAAAATGTTTGGCATGCTGTCCAGGGAAGCGAGCCGAGAGCTCGGCGGACTCCAAGCCCTAGTAGTTTTAACCCTTTAACATTTTATGCACACACACACACAGATACATACATTTTAATTAAAGAAACTCTTTCACCAAAGTTGTATTGTGTATTCTTTAAAATATAATTATTAGAATGTACGAACAGTAAATAATATTTTTAATCATGTAGTAAATTAGAATGTAAAATTCTATGTGTAAACATGTAGTGTTATTTAAAAATACACTTAAAATAAAATAAGTAAACTAAATTCTCTGTTTACCAGTATATACATTATGTACAGTATAATGTATTCTTCCTCCACTGCAATTTTTGGGAATTATGTCATGTGGCTTTGTTGCTACATTACATATAATTTAGTAGCTATACTGAAAAAAAATATATATAAAATAAAATAAAAATAAATAAACTAATATCAAGTTTAATATCAAGAAGGTATCAAGGTCAATTAATTAAAATTAATTTATTGTTAATTAATTGCATGTGAGTGTGGGTGGGTTTTGGGGACACACATTTGTTTAAAGATATGGATGTGACAGAAGTATTACAATTTGAAGGCGATTTATAAGGACACTGTCTATGTCCCTGTAATTCAAAAGGCTTAAAAAAATGTTTTTTTTGTTGTTGTTTTTTTTGTTTTTTTTGTATCTAAAAAAAAAATCTAACAATGCACAAAATTTCCTGTGAAGGGTAGGTTTAGGGTTGGTGTAGGACAATAGCACGTACGAACCATTATACCTATGTCCCCGTAAACCACAAATACCAATATGTGTGTGTAGTAATATTTTACACCTTAGATAGACACATATAGTACAAATAATGGATATGACATGATAAATAACACATTTTGGCTGTCACAGTTCTCTGCATTACGTGAGCAGATTCTCAGGTTTTTGTGGGCAGCAGTGAATTTAGTGTTTAGTTTCGAAGTCATCTTTTGATTCTCTGCTTTCCTCAGAAGACACATTCGGTGACCTGGATCTTCACCTCAGAGTAAATGATGCCTGCAGGCAGGTAAGAGATTTCTCAAGATCTCTGCCAAGCCACAAAGAGGACATGAAGCGGATGCTCGTGCTCCCAACAGTCCATATACTGCTGCCTCTGCATGTATCTCTTTTATCTGAGGACTCAAATCTAAATATTGTTTTCAGATGATGCACTAGAGAACTCACTGCCCTGCAGATATGAACTCGTTCCTCTGGAGTACAGTGACTGCTTTATCAGAACTTCTGTGCTCTATGACATCTTTTGAAGAACCTAACTACTTTTATTTTTTAAACCCATACTTTTTTAATCACTATTGGCAAATATGTATACAGTACACACACACACACACACCTATTTATGTATTTGTTGCTATTATAATTCATCATATATTAATCAGGGTGCCACGCCCTTGTCTGGCTCCTCTTGTGTCTCTTCGCTCTTATTTGGTTATTCCTGTCCTAGTTTAGTTGATTGTGTTAATTAGTGTCCAGCCGTGTACCCCATGTGTGTTTAGTTCAGCGTCATCAGTGTGTGTATTTATAGTTCCCATGTTCTAGTCCATGTTGTCGAGTCCTCAAGTGTCTAGCCTGGTGTCAACCTTTGTGCACTCTATTCAAGTCTTGAGTAAAACTGTTTCACTGCAAGATCTATGTTTCGTGTCCTTCATGCCCGGCAGCAGATGGGACACAGGGTTATTATTGTTTTAATTTATTATTAACAAACCAAAGCAAAATTATCATTATTTGAAATAAGTTTATTTTTTACTTTATTTCAATGTGTTCATTTTATTGTGTAAAATTTATTTACTATTTATTTTATTTGTTTGATTGTTTGTTTATTTATTTATTTATGCTTTGTTGTCTTTTCAGTCTATACAGGTCTTTATTAAGGTTATGTCATGTTTTTCATGCTTTTTATTTTATGTATTTTATGTTTTTATATGTATAATTGTTGTTGTCTAATCTAATAAACATATAAAAAACAAAAAAACAAAAAACATGTTGCAACTAGCGAAACATCAAAAAGAGTGGAAAAGGTTTTATACTTAATTTAGTTCCAATTAACTTTTGTTTTATTTTCATATATATACAGTATGTATATATATATATATATATATATATATATATATATATATATGTGTATAAAATCAATATCCATTTCACTTTTAGTTTTAGTTTAATGACCTTGCTTGAATATTACCAATACCACAATTAACAGCATATAAAATATACTAAAATAACTGTAAAGTTATTTTTGTAAAGTAATAAAAAATAAATAAATAATAATAAAAAACATGCCCTTACAGTGATACGCTTAACAGTTTAGCTTCACTATCTATTTTTGTTGTACATGTAAAAGGAAATTATCATGATGTTACGTTATAGCAATAGCAACACCGTAAGTTTGGCCTAGCCAGTATGTGAATGTTTTTGATGGTGAGGGATGCTGAGAAGCTCAGGGGAGCACATTACAAACTCTGATGACTGCAGCAGCTGTAGACTGTGATTCCTATCAAACACCACACATTCCCAGGTGAAGAGAGTGCAGACAGGCCTAGAGGAATGATTACCTATCTACAACCTTCTTTTAAGAATGAATTAACAGCTTCCTTGACTCACCTAACCTTCACGTGCACCTCTGTTCTTCCTCTCATCAATTATACACTACGTCAAGGAGTCATTTCGGGGAGGTATTCGGCTAGATGGTTGGATATTTGAGGTTGTCCTCCTCTGCTGTAGGGCTTCGGATGGCTCTTAAATCTCAGAATTTGATGTATGATCACCGTGATGTGATGTGTTTATCCTATCCCTTTCAGAAGCTTTGCAGATGAACTGTAGAAGTGAGAACAGGTGCCTTCATGTGCTGCTTTCACTCTTAAAATACAAATTCCAAAGCTGAGCTTTAGTGATTCAGAAGAACCATTTTTGGGTCCCCAAACCACCTCTTAGTGAGCAGTTTTTTTTTGTTTTTTTTTCACCAGCACTTTTTTTAAAGCTGCCTGCCACTTTTTTTTTTGCATTCTTGTTCATTTTCAAAAAAGGTCCATGTCCCTCAGAATATTTTATCTGAGCATGCAATAGTGTTTTTCAAAAAGTGGTTAATACAAATAAAAACTGAGTTGAAGATCAACAATTCACGAGCTTACGCTTTAATGTAAGCCGTTTTGGCGTGCTGTACGGGGGGCGAGCCGGGAGGACGGCGGACTCCGGTGCCCTAGGGATTTGAACCCTAGCGAGGGCAGAGCTCAGTGTCTGGCTCGTACCCTGCTATAAAACTTCCTGGATCAACATTTCACTCAGTCACACTCAGTTTTGGTGCAGTTTAATGCTTTACTACATTGTTTCACATCTTGTTTCGGTCTTGATTCTGCTTCTTCTTCGTTGTGTTTTGATACAGAGATGTGTAAAAGTGCCTCCTACCACATAACAGTGAAAACACAGAAAGCCATGTCAAAAATTCTGGGAAAATGTTCAGTGTTCCTCACACTAAGAAATAATGGTGGGTATTCATAGTGATGCCACAGAGAAACAAACAAACAAAAAAAACTTTCAGTGAACAGTTCTTCTTTAAGCTTCTTAATTAACATTTTAATTCTCTGAAGAACCATTTTCCATTTTAATGAATGACACATTTATATAGAGCTTTACTTTGTATTGCCATAAACCCAAAGCGCTTTACCATCATGTGGAGGGGTTTCTCCTCAACCACCACCAGTGTGCAGCATCCACTTGGATGATCTCCTCACCACACACCAGCTACAGGTGGAGAGGACAGAGTAATGGCTTTTTTTTGTGGAATTGAAGGGGCCAACATTCTTTGTGGAACCAAAACTGCCAATAAAGATTACATCAGTGTGTAATAAGAAAAAAAAAGGTTCTTCAGATTATTAAGTGTTCTTCACAATATAAAAAAAACAACAACAAAAAAAAAACGGTTATTTTAAGAAAAATTTACTGAAAGGTTATTTGCAGAAAACCCATTCTGGAACAATTATCCGTAATACGTTAAAGGTCCTTCATTGAACCATCAATGCCAACTTTTTTAACTGCCTCTTTCACTATTGCATGTGTTGCACATCTTACAGTTGAAATTGCATTAGATTTTATCAGTGTTTCTTCTGCAGATGAAGATGTTTCTCATGTTCTTCCATCCATTAACATTCCAGTTCAGCTTGAACCATCTGGATCCTGTGTGAACTTCCATATGCTCTTTGAGTTTTCAGTCAACATCTTTTATGAGCATGCTTCTTTCCTCCAAACGTTCATGCAAACACGACAACAAACCACAGTAACGCTAATTCAGGAAACCTCAGAAGCAAAAAAAACAAAGGTGCTTCCAGGTCTTTGGGACATACTGAAATCATTTGACTACATTGATCCAGCCTGAGGATAGTACAAGAGATGCTTGACCTGTCGAATGGGTCATCTGAGATCTGTATCGCGGGCAGGTAATGAGTGCGTTAGCTCGAGCTGACAACTGGGAGTGCAGTAGCATGAGTAAGCCATTAGTATTCTGGATCTCTGCATCGGAAGGCATGAGTTTTCGACCTTTGGGAGTCACGGTGCAAAGCTGGCTGGGCAACCCTATAGGCATCTGGCCCGTGATTTTCCTTTCAGCTCTGTTGTAGTGACTCAGTCGCTTAGTAATCAGCCAGACCGCTATCGACTGAATCTGTGCAGTTGGATGCCATGGATGTCTGCCTCTTTGGCGGTGTGCCGGTAGAGATCGGGAGTAAGAGACTCCTCCTTTTGTCCCGAGAAGGAGTGAAACAGAACAATCATGCATGTACTCACCATAACAAATGCCTCATTTGCAATGTGTTTTATTGTTTTGGTGTCCATTCGGCCAATCACAACACACTGGATGGCCAATCAGAGCACACCTCATTTCTCAGAAAGATGAGCTTTGTGTTTCAAGAGGCGCAACTTAGAGGACAAACAATAATGTACAATTTAAACACAATGCTTTACATCGAATAATATTCTTTAAATAATGTACATAAAGACACAAATCAAGCATAGGAAAGTGAACCATAATTTTCAACAACAAGCAAGAGCGCTGGGAAATTCTTAGACTCCTGAAAGCATGGCATCATGGGATACATGTCGACATGCCATGTACAACACTGATGAAAATGCACTTGCTTGTTTGTTTTCTGTATCTAATGCATTGCCACATGACGCTCTCTGACGGCACTGCATGTCGAAACCTTCAGACGAGGCCTAGAATTAAGCTTTTAACTCACTCACGCCCCAATCAGAAAACACTAACGCGGCTCAATTAGTGGTGCATTTTTCCTGTCATGAAGATTGTGGTTCTGTCCCGTAGTGGAGACAGTCTAATTGAGTAATGTGCAGTTACCAAGGGCCGTAATTTCAAATCTGCGGGAAAATCAACGCTTTGATCAGCTGTGGGAACGCTGCAGCATCCTTACGGCAATCACGACTTAACGAAAACGCATCTCGGCGCCAGAGAGATGCATAATATCATCATTTAAATTAGTGCTTCAAGCTTAGAATGGTCATTTACTAACATTAGATCCGTTGGGTTATTTTCTTCTCTTATCCAAACACAGCATACACATACAGTATTCATTTGCATGAACTAGCAACTAAAGTATAATCTGCCGTGACCTTTATCTGGCGAGAAACAGTTATATGTTACCAATAAATATGCTATAGAGCAGCGCTGCTTGTTTAAATGTTGCTGACAGCTCTGGCTCTGGCTGCAATTGGGTTATTAATGAAGGTGGACTGGAGCACAGCTGGCTCGCGGCCCACAGTCGCTAACCTTTCACTCCCTCTGCCATACGGCCGGCATCGCCACCAATTATAAGCAATTGGTACTAGTTGTTTTCTCAGGGAGTGAAATTGCTGGTCCGTGAAAGAGAGGCCAGCAATAAAATGTAAATGCTTCCATTTGGAGATTGTGAAGCCAGGATCATGTGCAGATAGAGGTGTGGGTTCACACGTGCTCATCCTACACGTGTAAAGATGCATGTAACGGGGTCTTTTGATCATTTTATTATTTAACCACTTCCTCCCCGAGCTTATTTGGTACCCTGGAGCACAAAAGCAGTCATAAAACAGGTATATTTGTAGCAATAGCCAACGATGTATTTTATGGGTCCAAATTTTAGATTGTTTGCCAAAAAGTATTAGCATGTGAAACTAAGAACAAACAGAACGTAACAACATTAAACTAATTTGTAGATTCTCATATGCATTTTGAAACTCTTCATTTTAAATCATTATGCTAATACAGCTAACTAAACACTGGATGACAGGAGTGAGGTTACTTGTAACACATTTTTGAATCCACTTACAAACAATAAGCATTTTATTTAATTTTAATTTAATTGTTTTAATTAAATTGAATCAAATTTAATTTTAAAATTACAGACAGAGTCAAACGAATAAGTGCAAGGCAGCAGAAATCTCTCTCTCTCTCTCTCACTCACCTCACAACAGCATGTTTTGCATATTGCAGAAGCTCTGCCATTTTCTACAAGTGCCAGAATATAAGGGTGCTCCATTATGCATGACATAATTCAGCCCGAGTTTGTTTGTGTTTATGTGGGCTTGTTTGTTTTTGCGCGGTTTGGCTGATTCAGACTCATTACGCTCAAATCTCCTGTTTGGATGGCTGAATTCTTCTCTGCCTCACAGTGTCGGGAGCTCAGCCACGCTGCCATTTATGCAACAGGCATTTGCTCATCGTTGTTTGTGTGGGAGATGGAAGAAGCCAGCTATAAACACTGATCTGAGTCCAGCTCTGAGGTTTCTTGCTCAGTGTTTAGTTTAAGGATCTGAGTGTGATCTGTGCTGAGAGGTAATATCTGCTCAGAGATGCTGCGTGTGACGCACAGGAAAAGCTTACGCTATGCTTTACAGTCAAATGTTTGTTTGCTTTGCTTGAATTTTCTTAATGGAAAAACTACTTTATGAGAATTACCAAGCATGACATAACTACCTGTCACAGCGGTACTACGGATTATGTTGACTGAGGTAAATAAGGATTTTTGGTAACACTTTACAGTAAGGTTTCATTAGAACTATACTCATTAACATAAATTAACAATACAAATACAAGAATGTATTAGTTTGAGTTAATTTCAACATTTAGCAATGTGTCATCCAAAAAAAGAAGAAGAATGTATCTGTTATAGTGCCGTCAAACGATTAATCACATCCATAATGTGTACATAATATATGTGTGTGTACTGTGTACACTTATTCTGTATATATAAATACAAACACAGTATATATGTTATGTGTTTGCATGTATATACAGTGGGGCAAAAAAGTATTTAGTCAGCCACCAATTGTGCAAGTTCTCCCACTTAAAAAGATGAGAGAGGC
>JAUCMU010000057.1:900448-912411 GCA_032275025.1 Enteromius treurensis | reverse complement strand
GTTGTCTCTGACTGGTTGGTTTTCAAGGGCGCAAAGTCAGTCTGGTGGCCCCAAGAGGGCTCTGTCGCTGTCTGGTCGAACCACAGGGGCTCTGTTGCCATCCGCTCCGCACCGGAAGATGGCTTCGCTGTCTGTTTCGCCCAGGTGGGCGTTCCCGCCACTTCATCCACCCTGGAAGGCTTTCCCGCCAACAGCTCCGCCCAGGAGGAAGTCTGTTTTCCCCTTTGTCAAGCTATCCGTGTTTTCCCGTGTTCCTGGTGTTTTTCTGTGTTTCTCTGCCTTCCTGGATCTAGACCCAAGCCTGTTCTCGGAATCTCGCTCTTGCCTTGCTCCTCTGGACTCTGTTTGTGTCATCGCCTGACCCTTTGCCACAAACTCAGATTATTCTCTTGCCTGTGTCTCTGATATCCCCGCTTGCCGTTGATAACTCTGCCTGTGACTTTACTTTGTGTGTGTGTCTACAATAAATGTTTGCAAATGGATCCGAACGTCTTCCAGTGTCTCAATTGTGACAAAACTCAGATATGCAATAAAAAATAATCTAACAACATTACATGTAACATTACATGCAACCTAATAAACATAACAGATTAAAAAAAAAAAAAATAACAATAAAACTAAGAAGAAACAAAGTTATTTCAAAGAAAAAACATCAAATTCAGGGAATTCTGGAAATGCCAGATTACGTTTTTTTCATTGTAAATCTTCTAAATTAGGTGCATTTTTTTTTATAT
This sequence comes from Enteromius treurensis, assembly GCA_032275025.1. Taxonomy (NCBI): domain Eukaryota; kingdom Metazoa; phylum Chordata; class Actinopteri; order Cypriniformes; family Cyprinidae; genus Enteromius; species Enteromius treurensis. Next base: position 911,677 of record JAUCMU010000057.1, on the reverse strand, counting down.
ACGTGGTTTTTTTTACCGTTAAAATCACTGTAATTTCTTTTTTACAGTGAACTACATTCTGACTATCATAAACTTTACAAGTATATGTCATCTTATTCTACTAACCCTAAACCTACCCTAACAGTCTACTCTAAGAGTTAGTAGACATGTACATGTAGTTGCAAATGAATGAGAATTAGTCAACACGTAGTTACATAGTTATTCATAGTTAGGATGTCTAAAGTGGACTATCAAATAAAGTAAAACCAAATCAAATGTGTATTCTTGTTTAACAATTATTATTCGAAACAAGTTGGCAGCAGAGAACAGTTTACTCAATATGAAATTTTCCTATTAAGGAAAGGAGTAAACAATTTAGTAATGCAATTGAAAACATAAGCCGAATAAAAATTACAATGACGATAAAATGAATGCCGCAATTTCAATATTCATGAGAATTCATTTTTAGATGTGATCAATATGCCAGTTTTGTAGGTTTAAATGATGTGATATTCACATTTATTAAAAGTTTTTGTTTGTGTGTGTACTGTGCATATTTATTATGTATATATAAAGACACACACATCCAGCTTGAAATTGTTGCTCGAAATCGAGATTACACCGGTAACACTTTACAATAAGTTTAAGTAGTTAAGTACATTAGTTAACATGAACATAATTAACAGTGCTTCTACAGCATTTATAATTAATAGTTAATGTTAATTTCAGCATTTACTAATGCATTATTAAAAGTACAAGATGCATTTGTTAACATTAACAATAACATAGCACTGTGAGCGAACATGAGTAAACAATGAACAACTGTATTTTTATTGACTAATATTAACACAGATTAATAAAGAGTGTAACAAATGTAGTGTTCATTGTTCATTTTTGTTAATTGAGTAATGTTAACGAATGACACTTTTTTGTAAAGTTATACCAGTAGATCATATATATTTAATATGTAAATGTAGTGTCTGTTCCTAAATGCATGTGTCTGTATTTAAATAAACAAATAATAAATGTACAAAGTACACACACATATATCATGTAAACAATGTTGTATGTGATTAATTGTGATTAATTGTTTGAGAACATTAATTAATATGTGCAAGTGCACATTTAGGTGCTGTACATACATAAAATACTGTTAGTGTTTCTCAAAACACAAATAAATGTATACGTTTTGTCGAACCACATTTTACTGTACGAGTTAATTATCATGAGATCACATTTGTATTTGAACATTTGCATGAGGCAAAGCATTTCCATCAAGACAGGGTTTAAAAACATAAAGCAAGAGTGCATGATCGTTTCCAACTGTGAGAGGAACAAAAAATAACTGGAAAACAAATTTTCTGACAGTTGTAGTGAAATGTCTGTGAGCTGGTCCTGAACTGATCTGGTGTGTTTGTGTGTGAGGAGATGATGAGCTAAAGCCACAGACCGACTGAACACCAGAAGCTTGTCCATCACATCACAGTCAGCCATGCGTTTGACACGGCAGAGCCGAGCCTGAGACCCGCTGTCAGTCAAACCTATATTACACGTCTGCTCCAATCGTAAGTGTCTCAGAGAGATGTGAGGGTGAGAGGGAGAGGTGTAATAAGCTCTGTGCTCGGAGAGAGGACCTGGAGCACCAATACTGTAATAATAGTCCCGCTCTGTCAGCAGGGCCATGTGAAAACAAATTAGCCCAATGATTAATGGATGGGAATAACAGCTCACAGAATGCCAGAACAGAAGAGAGACACCGTGAGGAAACACCTCATCTCACGTGAACACACACACACACACACACACACACCATAGACTACACATTTCCTTAAATATCAAAGTGGAAACAAGCTATATAACATGGTTTCCTATGAAATTAATACATTTAATTGGTTCATTTATATGAATAAACATCAATAATACATTAATAGTATTACAATAAGCAAAGTAAATGAATAAATAAACATATAAACAAACAAACAAAGTCATAGCAATATAATCAATAATTATCAACTGATGTCGTGTAACTGATGTTTCCCTACTGAATCAATCAGTGCTTTGAAATAAGTTCATACAGAACATTTACAAGAGAAACTGCCATTCCTGAAGAGATCGGCCATCATAAAACATTCAAACAACCCATAACTGATGAATATATGCTGCCGATCTCACATCACCATCATAAGCACATCCCTTGAGCGCTCGCTTTGACACAGAGCTAAAGCCCAGTCGTCTCAGAGCTGTATCATCCCCAGGAATACAGCAGATGCAGACGTTTGAATTCCATACATTTAACATCTGTTTCCAGCACCATCACATTACAGGCCGTGTAACCCGAGTCTGTGCGCCGCTCTCCCAAGTTTGTTTTAGGCTCCTTGGGGGTGCAGTGAGCTCGGACCCAGGCTATAAAATAAAATCAAACTATATAAAACCCATATAAACACAGCACAGACATTTAGCCATTTTTAATCTTTCATTTGAGATAGACAAGGGCTTGTGTGAGAAGGGGGCACATGACTCTAGGGCCATTTAAATCAACAAAAATATTTTGAAAGAGAGCCATGGCATGAGCCGGAGCAGGTTTCTGGGGAACGAGGAGGAGGAGGAATGGAGGGAGGTGAGTGAAAGTGGTGCATGATGACAGGCAGGGGGCAGATGGAGATGACAGAAATGGCATTTCAGCGGTGTGTGTGTGTGTGAGTGTGTGGGGGGGGGGGTTCTTCTCTCTGCTATGGCCCACACAAGACTCCCTACTCAAATATACAGTGCTGAACTCATTTGTTGCACTCTTGTTTCACTGTATTAAAAATTAGGTGTTGATAAAACCATTTCCAAGAGTTTATTCTTGTGTGTGTGTGTGTGTGTGTGTGTGTGTGTCTGATGTGCTGTCTAAAACACATATTTTCAAAACTTTACTCAAAATAAAAAATGCCTCACATTTCTTGCAAAATCAAGCACTACATTCCAAATATCACAAACACATCTCAAACAAATGCAAATGCAAACAGGGGCAAAAACACCTTTGTCGTAATATTCATTCTCGCTAGATGTTTATGTGTTACATATAGAATGTGTGTTGTGTTTTATGCAATTGAAAACCAAATCAAAGGCATTACTGTATGGTTTTGGAGATTTGGTGTGTGTTTCTGCTGTTTCAGGGGCAGCTTTCAGAAATGGTTTAACAAGTGGAGATTCTGCGTGTAAAAAAAATAAAATAAAAAAAATACTAAACCTTTACACTTGTGAAGCACTTTGAATTGCAATGGATTTCTTTGATGGATGCCATGCAAAGTTGATTTGAAAAAGAACTGACAGACTGAATATGCAAGCTAGCTTTACTGTTTCACATAGCCTGTTAATATACATAAGTGTGCATGTGCATGTTTCTGAGACTGCCTCCAGGCCCGAGTAAACGCTCATAGACTGTTGGCAATGTTTAGGCCATGAACAGGCTGTGTTTTTGCCAGCTCGGCTCAGAGGGCACGAGCCCACCTCCGGAGGAAGCTGGAGCGCCAGTCAATCCTTCTGATTGCATGAGCAGGTGGGCCACACACACGCTGCAAACCATCCAATAATCAATCACTTTTAATGGGACTAATTTACTGCATATTTGTAGCTGGGACAGGTTTGAATAAATCCAAATGGCCAAATGCAGCAAGCAAACTGACTAAGCCAAGAAGCCGGCTCACTCGGCTAGAGAGATGTTCAAGAGATCGTGCGTCAAGCCAGAGTCCTGGGGAGAAGACATGACAGACCTGGCCGGCTTCTGAAGAGTGCTTGCTGTTATGCTAACCACAAACGGCCGAAGCTTTTCAAGCCTCGAAGGCCAAGTCACCACTTGATGGTATTAATAATACCTGAGAAAGTGAGCAGGACATAGGATGGATTGAGAGGAAGACCAGATTTAATGACACACATTTGCCAAACGCATCATTAAGGGCAGAAGACCAGAAAAGGCCCAGTAGTGGTGGAAGTGAAAATATGAAACTTCAACACACACACACACACATCTGCAGTGAGCATTACACCCAGTGAGAAATGAAGGCACCATATAGTTTCGCTGGAGCGCATAATGAGCCGCATTCATCACTCGCCTCATTCAGGTAAACATCTCACTCAGTCTGAGATGAGAGACAAAACGACAGCTTTGGAGACCCTGGTTTAGTCATAGACCTACTGCAGGTAGGCCGTTTTTATCCCCTGTTATTTACAAAACTGCATCCTGCACTGATTTGCCAATTACTGCATTCTCTGGAAAATGAGTTGCATCACGTCAAAACTGCATTGTTGGGGGTTACATAAACATAAATTATAATGGCACAATATAAACACCAAGCCTAAACAAGTTTATGTAAAGTGAAACTGAGAAATGTACAATGTGAACAAATTTGGGCTCACGTACCTCATTCCAAATGTTTGCCTTTTTTTTCTTTTTTTTTTTGCTTTTTTGCTTGATTTAACAATTTAATTTTATTTCTATTATTATAATAGTAAAGTCAATATTTACAATTATTATTTTATTATATATATTTTTTTTTTTCTAACAAGTTTAAATTATTGATATAATTATAATAGTAAAGTCAAATGACCTTCATACATATAGTTGTTATTTTTTGTTTTTTTCACAATAAGGATTGTTACAAAATAGCTTCACATTAATAACCATGGAAATCAACCACCAAATCAGTAAGATTTTATCCACTATGAGACAAATTTAAAAATCTGCTGTTCAAAACAAACATTAGTGTCATAACTGAGCTTGTGATTTTATTCTGTTGACAGCGTTGATAATAAATGAATAACAAACATCAGTGTCATCATCCATCTCAAGTCTAGTCAAGTTTCGTTCTTGGTCTAACGGAGTAATCAGCATACATTTATTAACCTGTAAAATATATAATATTAATTTGTGGCTGATGCAGTAAGTATTAATAATGGATTTAGTTCCGTGTGAGCTCTACAACTCATGAATATCTGTGCATTTGCATGAATTAATGCATATTGGTGTGACCGTGTACAGTAGGTGTTACCAATAGCTGTGTCATAAATCCACTTGCTGTTGGAGTCAGTGTGGTCAGACTGAGGGACAGAGGCAGGTACTCTACCTGAGCGCTCGGGCCCCTGGAGACGAGAGGGCCCGACGATCGGCTCCCGACTGGCGCCAGTGCTGTCAAAGGTTCCTCGTTAAGGCCCTCAGACGGAGGAGGGCAGGGTGGGCCGTACAGGGCTGTACGGGGCCGCAGAGCCAGCGGACGTAACCCAAGCAACTTCAGCAGTTAATGACATTTTATATAACTGTTAAGCAATTATTGAAAACATAAAGCCTTTTTTACAACATCCGTGCACGCTGTGCGTCTAGAGCTCCCCAAAAGGAAAAAATTAGTGCAGGGCAGCCAAAATCTACATTTTCATTTGGCAAAAGCAGCCGAGGTGCTGTTTAATCCGAAGCACGCCTTAGGTTTCATACGCAAGCAGCCGCTCTGCTTTTAATTGACAGATTGCTTTCCTGACGGCAGACTCAATGCTCCAGAGCGGCTTTCCAAAGCCACTTCACTGTATATAGGCGGGGATAGATGGGTAATATTGGTGTCTGATTCCCGCCGTCAAGAGAGGCCCGCACTTCACTGATGCCAGGTCAGTTCAGACTCATTACGGCTCGGGGTGAGGGCTTTACAGCCGCCCTAATCCATGGTGCACCGCAATGTCAAACCAAATGTGAGGAAACACAGATCATTAAAAACATGGCACTCTTTAAACGGCCACATGTACCATACTCTCGCGCGGCGGTAAATCTTTCAGTCTTTCTGACCCAACTTAATACACCGTGAGTCGCGCTCGCTCTTTATGAACATCTGTTATTTTCTCAGTTTTCCCTTAAAAAAGATAGAACTCCCTATCCCCCAAAAAATTGATTGGTTGAGCAAACAGCTTTAAACTATTTATCATCAAGAGCAGCACAGATTGCTGTGGACAATATTACTTATGCTTTATGAATATACTAGTAAATAGATAATCTAAAACTGAAAAATGGTAAAACTGCAAACAACACTTTACCTTTTAACTTCTACAGTGAACTCACTCATGTTTCATCACACACTGAAATGAGGAATAATGTGTGCGTAACACTTTGTGGTAGCCCCTCATTTATATAATCAATTGCTTTAGAAATAACAACACACAATTAGCTGTTTCACAAGATAATTGCATAGACTATTTTGTGTAATTACCTGTAATAATGCTGTAATATAAACGAAGGAGCGAAAAAAATCTGTATAATGTAAATTGTGGATAACTGTGATTCATGAAGTGACAGTATTTAATATACACAATCATAATGATTTGATTACTGATATAACAATTGCATTTTTACTGAAAGGGTTTGATTAGAGTCATTTGAAACTCTGAGTTTTAGCATGTAATTAAATAGGCCGGTCAGTTGTATATGTGTTTAGAATCATGTAATGGTGGATAGATCTTCCTTGAAAAGTTCTATAGACGTATTGGTAAAATAAAATAAATGATTTAAGATAATATGTGTGTATAGCACTTTATATTATGGTAGCCATGACCCACATGTATATAATGAATTGCTTTAGAAATAACATGCAATTATTTGTTCCACAAGACTGTTAGTATTATTTATGTAATCACACAGTAATAATAGTGTAATATAAACTATGATTAAAAAATATAGCAAAAAAAGCTGTTGTATATGTATCTATAGTTGAGAATAACTGAGATCCATGGAGTGACAGTCTGTAATGTACACTATAATGTAATGAGTTTACTGATAGAGCGAATGGTGAAAGAAAGAAAGAAAGAAAGAAAGAAAGAAAGAAAGAAAGAAAGAAAGAAAGAAAGAAAGAAAAAAAGAATGAAATAATTTAATCACCACCAATGGACATCTTAGTAAAATAAAATAAAATAAAATAAAATATACTGAAAAAAAAAAAAAAAAAAAAAATGATAGTAAAAAACAAAAACAAAAAAACAACAAAAAAAAAACATATAAAATACTTGGTACAATAAAATAATAATAAGAAAAAAATTTAATTCAATCAAATTAAATTAAAGTAATCACCACCAATGGACGTCTAATTAAAAAAACAAACAAAAAAATATGTATATGTTATATAGACACAAAGAAAGAAATAAAGTAAGAAAGAAGGAACAGAAGTGATTAAAGTACATTAAAATTCATCAGATTCTCCACAGAGACTAAACAGAGTAGATGAAGAAGGTCGGTCAGTTGTAACCAAGCAACTAAAAAACAGGAGAAGAGAAACATGTTTCAAAAAACTTTAAACTCCCAGATGCCTCATTACTTCTACTGTTTTATCCAATGATTAGCAGTAATTAATGTTTTACTAATGCAGTGAAAGTGGAAAAGTAATAAATAAACAAACATTGATCCAATAAAAGCAGAACAATAATACAATAACACAATCAGCCCTGTAACAGCCTTTCTCTGTTTCCAGGTCAAACATCTGGAGTGTTTCTTGGAGGAGGTCGACTCTCCTGCATGCTTTCTTCTCCTGGTGTTCACTGCAGACCATCGAGCTCAGTGTGCTATCAGCGTGAACAGATCGCGAGCTAAATCAGAGCTTTCATACTCACATGTCTGTTTGGCACAGAGCTTTAGTACAGCGACTGAAAGACCTAATCACATGAACACTGATGCATCCTGGGTAAAGCCCTTTAACACAAACCAAAAGAGCATATTATATGGAAATAAGACTTAAGTGATTTGAATTCCATTTACAGAGTGTGCAATTCAAAAGCATGCATTTTTAAATTAAAATGAAATCAAATGTAAACGTTCAAAGTAAATAGAAGCGAGCTCTCAGACTTTTGGCCCCTATTGTATATATGTAAAGCCGGTAAGGTAGTTTAAAAACAGCCAAGCCGTGCCAGAACACATATATTAACTCAGGACTGGCCAGCTTTATTCTGTGTCAGGAAAGAACTTTAATTTCATGTTCTATAATATTTAGACTGTGCATAAGAAATCAGCGATTTTATGGAACAAGGTGTGCTGTACAAACCACGGAAAACAACTAGGGGACGATGACTAAAAATAACTGTGAAACGTAGAAAAATATTTGCACAGCGCACTGTACCTGCACACAAGCGTGACTTCTGGACAGAAAGGAAAATATACGGAGACGAGCTTTTCGAGGTATTTGCTTTAGACTCCACTCCATTTACCGTGAAAATATTGTATTGCGTCGAACAAAGTGCGGATGATGACGGGGAAAGAGTGATAGCGAGAGGTCGAGAGAGGAAAACAGATTTATCACAGTGGAAGAATACAGTAAAACGCTTGCAGGTCATATTTACGTCCACAAATGTAGTACAAGTAGCTACATGTAATGTGTAACTATTTAACAAATCGTGTATTTATATTCATAATGGTGTGCGTTTTTGGCCAGGTCTTCTGGAAAACAAAACAAAACAAAACAAAACAAAACAAAACAAAACAAAACAAAACAAAACAAAACAAAACAAAACAAAACAAAATAATTGAGACAGAGTTTGTCAGCTTTTATTTTATGGATATTTAAAAATTGTTTTTAATTGGCTTCTTGGTCGATCAATCAGAATAATTAATAATTGTATTTAATAATTGTAAGACAGTGTTTTGTCAGCTTTCATTTTGTTGACATCTAAAACAGTTATCAATTGGGCTCTTGGTAAAAAAACAATTAGATTAAATTAAATTAAATAAAAATAATAATAATACTAAAATAAAAAAATGGGGCGGACTTTGTCAGCTTTTTTTTTTTTTTTTACTGATATTTAAAATGAATAGTCTATTAGCTTCTTGGTAAAATAAATTGAATTAAATGAAGTAAACTGAGACTAATTTTAAACTTTTGTCAGCTTTATTTTTATTTAAACATATATATATATATATATATATATATATATTCTCCTTATCTTAAGATGTAGTTTAGGATGTAAATTGTATCAAAATAAGAAGAAAATGTTGCACTTATCCCTGCTCCCTGCTGCTAAGTGTGTTTGAATCCATGTGTGTGTGTGTGTTTATGCGCTCAGATTAAACAGGAGGAGTGTGTGGTGTGGGATGCCTGGCCCGAGGCCTCCTCAGCTCCAATGATAATTTGTGGTTTGGTGAACATACGCCTGGGCCACAAAGAGAGCTTCTGAGCAGCTCCGTCTGGCTTCGGCCCTCCCGTTCCATCCCAAATAAGACCACTGCCTTCACTCTTAAACAGGGAAATATTCTGACCATATTCCACCCAATTTACTCTGGCACACGTCTACAGACCAGATTTTTATATGCATATTTCTCAAATGCCACCTAGCCCCCCTCTGCCACCCATCGCTCGGAAAAAGAGCATGTCAAACAAAAGTATAAAACTAGCCGCCTATTTATACCTGCCCTCTAAAAGCATCAATTAGTGAGCCATTTAGAGAACATGTCTTAATATGTTTGCTTTGCTTAATCGCAGTTTTTCTTGCTTATTAAGAGCCTTTGGGATCCCCCAGATATCCATTATACCTGCTTCTGCGCTTTGAGAAACGGGGTCTGTTTGGACCAGAACACCATCTCGGTAACCGCAGGTCACAAAGACGCGTCTCAGAGCCGGATAAAAAGCATTCTGTTTGAGGAAAGCCATCCCGACCTGAGATGGAAGTGGCAGTAAAGATCGACCGTTCTCCCCGATCTGGCTTTTAGAGTTTGTCATTCTTGGATTTAAAGCGACTCCGTGGCATTATGTGCAGAGCTTTCAGCAGGTTTTTGGCCATCGCAGGTCTGCTCTGGGCATCATGGGAAAGCCGCTAACAAGCAGGAGGTCTTTCGACTGATTTAGTCCGCCGAGATTATCTGAGAGGAACTATAACTCTTCAACTTTTCATTCAGTCGTCCAGTCCAACGGCAATAAAGATGTGGAACTGTGTGCGAAATGACCATAGAGCTTGGAGTCCGGCCTGGTCACCAGGAGGAGGGTGGAATGGCTGAATTACTGGGATGGCTAGTCAGCTTAAGGAGCTATAAGCTGATACAGGCTTTGAGTGTTAACTAGGAAAACTGGGAACCGGGTGTCCCCTACTAAGCAAGCCAGAGGCGACTGTGGCAAGGAACAAAAACTCCATGTGGGAGAAAAAAACCTTGGGAGGAACCTGGCTTAGCGGGGGGCAGTTCTCTGCTGGCCGGGGACCTGACACCTGGTTCTCAGTTTAGGTGTATTTACATTTAAATATTGATGTAGTATTGATGTATTTTAATTTCCTAATTATTACTTGAAAGAGCGTTACCGGTTTTCAAAATATTTGTTAATTTATTAAACACATCTCTTGAGACCACATTGCATATGTCACAAACCGCGGGTCTGCGCTCAGCACAGAGAAAAAAAAAATGCATCAGTTTTGTGTATCAGGGCATGTTTTGTACAATGTGGGCATGTGCAGTGGCTTTACATGGAATAACTCCCTGGGAGACACCCTCTTGCCCCCCCCAAATTTATGTAGCGATTGATTGATGTTTGACACCCTGAAGGATAGTGTATGCCATTACGTTTTGTTTTTTAAAGAAACATGTGATGTGAAGAAGATATTTCAATATCAAATTTTTAGTATTGAAATGTCTTGCCGTTTATTGTACAGGTGAGGGAATATTGATACCTTGCATCTTCACTGTTTTTTCTTATAGATTTGCCAGTGGGGTACTAGCACTGCAATGTCTCTTCATTTAATTAAACCAAAGTTCTAGCTCATATGTGTTTTACTTTACGTGACTGTAAGAGTATATATTTGTATGAGCACTGAATATAACTACCAAGCAGAAGGCTGAGTTTCACTTCATATATTTTTCAGTCAATGACATATTGCTGGGAAGTGGCGTGGCGATATTAAGTCCCTTTCCTACACATCTTTCTCCATGATGGTAACCTTTTAGTTTTTATAACAGGGCTGCAAATGAACCAAACCCACCCAAACTAAAGGGCTTTTCACACTGTGCTTAACCCCGGGTTATCTGCGTTCTAAACACCGCTTTTAACCCCAGGTAAAGACGTGTTTCATACCTGTAATTTGAAAGTGGTGTTAGCACCGCATTTTACCCGGGGTTATAAAACCCTGCTCCGGAGTTGTTGCTGCTGGACGCTTAGCAACAGACAGCCAATCAGAAATCAGCGAGCATTACGTCAAGTCGCTAACAGGAAACGCGTGTGGTGTAAACAGCAGCCGATGAGAAGTAAACGATAACGTCAAGAACTCCAAAAA
>JAUCMU010000057.1:776761-791118 GCA_032275025.1 Enteromius treurensis | reverse complement strand
TTCAGTGCTTTGCTACAATCTGTATTGTTAAAAGCGCTATATAAATAAAAGTGACTTGACTTGACTTGACTATTACTTTTAAAAGTAACTTTCCCCAACACTGATGATAAGTATCATTATGGTAACAGGCATAACATTTCCGTCACACACTTGAGCCACAATACTGTACAGTATGTTGAAAAAAATGTGTTTTGTTAACCTCAAACCCATTGCATTACACCAAACACACAAAATAATATTATTTTTAGCAACATCATATGACCCCTTTAAGTTTCAAATATTTTCTAACCTAAAGTACTGGTAAACATGTTTTTGGGAGATCAAATGATCAAATGATAGGCTGCATTTGTATTAAAGAATTTAGGGACAGTTTCTGATTAATGTAAGGTAGTGCAGTAAAGTGCACCACACTTCAAAAGTTTTATGTAAATGAGGATTATTCCATTTGAAGACAGACACAGATGGATGAAGGCATGAAGAGCAAACATGCTGAGGAAAACAGCGACTAAATCTTCCTTTCCATTTGCGTCATAGTCATGTCATCGCGTTTGTTTCTGTCTCTACGAGAGGATCTGGCTGTGCAGAGATAACAGACAGCAACCTGCTAGAACCAACACAGACTTACAGCAGTTTCTAACATTTGTCTCTTCATTGCTGTCATTGTCTAATGACCTCTGATCCAGAGCCAACGTACCTTCTCTTTTCAACAAAAAAAACTCTCTGCTCTTTGAAATGATTAAATTTTTTAATGATTTTGAAAGAAGTCTCTAATGTTCACCAAAGCTACATTTATCTGTTCATAAAATACAATAAAAACAGCCATGCAATTTCTAATAACTTTATTTCTATGTTAATATGTTTAAAATATGTTAATATATTATATACCGTGTAACGGTTACTGATAAAAGTGACAAAAACAAAAATATCATGAAAATTGAAAATCGAAAATATTACACTAATGTTACTTCAAGACACACACATAAACACACACACATATCCATGGACTTACTCCTTTATAAAAGTAAAGATGCATGAGCAAACGTTGCAATTACACCTGGCAAAAATTGCTAAAGGTGTGTTTCTTTTGCTAATTAACTGAATAGATGAATAAGGGAAGTGGCTGTGTCAGTGTGTCTTAAGGTGCAACAGCAAAAATTGTAATCATAAATAAATAAATAAAATAATTAAAAAAGAACCCCTAACATTGAAGATAAACCTCTCTCATGCTTATAAGTCTAAGAATGAAGTTACATTTTTCTCACGTTATTTGTGCTTTTTTTTCTACATTTTTGCTATTTCACACCATAGGACGCAGTCCCATTTTTATTTGTCAACCATCCGTGTCAGAGGAAAATAAATTGTATTCAGAAGTGGCCTTGATGATGCATGTACTTGATTAATTAATATGAGGCAGTTTATTTAACTTTAGTCATGGTGTTTGTCTTGAAAGGCTGTCTGTTCACTCTTATCTGTGCGGGGTGAGCACACAAAGCCTTGTGTAAATCTCGCGGTAAAAGGCTAGTTGCTTTGAATGCAGTGTCTCAGCAGTCCATCTCAACTGCATCTCAGCAGCGGCTGTGAATTCATAGAATAACAGGGAATATTCCACATCGTTCAGATATGAAGTTACTTTGTGTTTATTTCTTTGGGATTTTTGCGTGGTCTTTGCTTGTGTCCTCTGATGACATTTCAACCTCAGCAGATGTGCCAAAGATAACAAATGCGATTAAGACGCGCAACTGGAATGAAATATTCCTGGTCAAAGACCTGACCCGCAGCGTCCAGAAGCACAGGAAGGCGCCTCGGTTCATGATGGAGTTGTACGATGAAGTTGCGCAGAAAAACACCAAAGTGCTGGAGGGAAATATTGTTAGAAGTTTTGAAGGTGCGTAATTGAAAAAGGTGAAATGTTTCAGTGGAAGTTTTTAGGTGTAATGCAGAGGTGTTTGTTTTCTGATAGGACAGTTTAGCGGCTCGTATCACTTCTTCAATCTGACGTCATTCAGAGCGGACGAGCGTGTCATCAGAGCCGAATTCCGATGGTTTCGTCATCAACAGCCTTTTATGGGACGTCATCATTTTTACAAAGTAAGCTGAGCATTTAGGTAGGATTTAAGAATTGATTTAAGTCATGCAGGTTGATGTAGGTGTGCTGCAGATTGTAAAGTGAAGTTCCTTGTAAGATAAGACACCACAGAAAAAAGATGAAAAGGTAAAAAATAATACTTTGCATACAAAAAAAAGTTTTTAGCAATTAATTACAGAAAAATATTTATTTACCTACTTGATTGATTACGGTTTAGTCATATAGAAATTATGTTTTTTTTTAAGGAAAACTTTTCAGCGGTGCCTCAGAGTATAAACCTCCAAAAGCAGGTTGATGCAGCTTCAAGGCTCTAAACTGTTTATTTTTAATTAAAAAATGTGAATGTTTTGGGAGATATTTGTAATGTAAAACTAAAATGCAACTTTATTAGCAGTGTTCTGTGCTCGAGTGACCTACTCTTGCAGTGAACAATGCGATACTCTATAAACACAATCAAAAATATAATTGTGAATTTGCATGTAAAACTGCAAAAAAAAATTATAAAATTTGCTCTTTTAGGTTGACCTGTATGAAGTGCTGGACAGCAGACCTAAACCTTGGCAAGGAAACTTGATAGGCTCAAGTTTATTACCCGTCTACACCAAAGGATGGGAGCTCTTCAACATCACACAAATGGTAGACAAAATATAACTGTTTAAAAAACAATTAATGTGTAATTGCTTTGCTTGTCTTAATAACTTCTAAATTACTGACAGGTTTCCAAATGGGTTCTTAACAGCGTCACAAATAACGGGATCCTGGTCGTGACTGCTTTACCTTCAGGTAACTGGTATGACTCCAGCATTCAAAAGAAGGAGCAGTCAGACGAAACAAATGCATATTTGGTTATATATTCAGATGATGGACAAAAGCACTACCAACACCCACCTTTCTACACAGGTAATTGAAGCATACTGAAATTCTCCAGGCACGAGTATAATATATGGGTGTTTTCTAGACTATACGCACTCCTGGCCCAGTGGGCTTTCAGAAAATAAACTCTCTTAAAACACTTTTTTTTTTTTTTTTGGACAGACATGCATCATAGGTAAGGTCTGTCATTTATTTTTTAATGTTTATTTAAAAAGCCACAAATATTTTCAGTGTTACTTTACAAATGCATTTCCATTACATCTTAAATAATATTGGAAATGTGTTGAAATGTAGTATTTCATAATTCAAGACTGAAAGATTAGGTCTGCATGTGACATGGGTAAAATAATACAATAAAAGTTGTTTTACAAGGCCTGGTTAAAAAAAAAAAAGAAAAAAGAAAAAAGTTTTCCAGGATATTAACAATGTGACCTTCATATAACAAAAAAAAAAAAGAAACTCGACCCCAGAGACGTAAAAGTACCCAAAATTGAAAATTGATTTTTGATTGCATCATAATGCATTATTACTATATAGCATACTATACGTAGTTTTTCTGAAACATATTACTGTTTAATACACATTTGTTTCTGTGAATTGTGGGGACCTTCCATAGACTTTTATTACTTTTATACTGACCAAACAAATATGCGTGCCTGTCTGCCTCCTTACCATAAACCTACCCCTTACAGAAAACCTGTTTACATTGTTACACTTTCAGATAAATATCATTTACTACTTTTAACTCTTGTTTTGTTTTGTTTTTCTCATGAGGATCACAACCCTTTCCCCTAAATGTCAAAATATGTCAAGTTTTATTCTCCTTATGTGGACATTTGATCCTTACAATGTAGTGTAAACAAGTACACTCACTCACTCACACACACACACAAAATAAATAAATAAAACAGATGTAGCAAAGTGTCAAGCAAAAATAGTTCACTATTAATTCATCAAATAAGTTAGTTAACACAGATGTCAAGCTATTGTAGTTCATTATCCTCTTGTATAACCGCTTGTGTGTCTTGACTTAAACAAACTGTATAAAAGGTTTATGGAAGGAATGATCGGCAGCAAAATCACAAGAACTGGTACAGTATAACATTCTAAACTATTATTGTCCCTCATAACTGGTAATATAACAAACTAATTCTATGCCAGTTTAACATGTTCAAAACATTAGTCAAAATACTCATCTTGGACATTTCTCCGAGCAGTCTCTAATTTTTTTGAGGTAAAATTAAATGATTTTGTTTTCCAAAAAGTAGCATGAACAAGTACACACACACAGACACAGTCAGACTTTATGTTCGAAAGTTTTGATGCCATTGTTAACTCTCTTTTAGGACAAAATATCAGCACTTCGCTTGAACTCCTGGAGCCTATAGCACGTTTATTGAAGTCAACAAAGCGCAGCCGTAGAAGTGTGAGTGCATTAACCTCTACTTGCCAGAGAACAAACCTCTACGTAGACTTCTCTAAAATCGGCTGGTCAGGGTGGATCATATCTCCTAGAGGTTATAATGCGTATAGTTGTGCGGGCTCCTGTCCGTTTCCGCTGAGTGAAGGTCTACGGGCCACGAATCACGCTACTGTGAGATCCATCATGAACGCACTGAAACTATCGCAAGAGGTGGGGAGACCCTGCTGTGTTCCAGACTCGCTTCATCCCATCAGTCTCCTGTACTTCGACGACGAGGAAAATGTTGTCCTGAAACAGTACGATGACATGGTTGCTGGCAGTTGTGGCTGCCATTAAAATACAGAATGACAAGATGTGAATTCATGCCATTTCAAAAGTACATTTAGATACACTCTTAAAATGAAGGTGCTTCGCGATGCAATAGAAGAACTTTTTTTTTTTTTTTGTCTAAATGGTTCCAAAAATTTTTAACATCTGAAGAATCTTCACAATAGTTGTTTCACAATAGCTTCTTTGTGGCAAAAGAAGATTCTCCAGATTATGAAAAGGTATAAAGAGGTTTCTTTATAATGTTTCTTCTATAACATTGCTGTGAAGAACCTTGTAAGCTTGTAAGAGTGTGGCATTAACATTAGTTGATATTTGTATGGGTATTTGTATGTCTAACCCAAATTTCTTGCAACCAAATAAAAAAAAATAAAAAAAAAATAAAATCTTCTATATAATTCCTTTAAGTGCAAGATGTTTCATACTATGTATTTTATGTAAGTTTCATCATGCCAATTTGACAATTCAGCATTTTGTTATGTAAAGGTAAGTCCTTCTTAGAAATAAATGCATATAGTCAATCAAGCTTGACCCTGATGAGTCAGTGTTCATTTAGTTTCTGAAAATGTTATTACATAAACATCCAAAAATGTATGTCTTGTTGCAACTCAACATTGAAGAAGAGACACTTGCAGAACTCCTATTCAGCACTAGGGGGAGGCAGAGTGGCATTGAAATGGCATTGAAAGCAGGGTTTAGTCTGGTGTATTTGCATTTTGCAGACAAACACAGCAAAAGCTGACTGAAATCACCAACGTAGCCTATTACATTAAAGCAATGAGCAAAAGTGAGTTATTTTTCAAGGTTCTTCAGGTTAGTGGAACTCTGTACCAGTGGTTTTGCTTGAAGTAGATATCCATCTGCAGAACTGTATTTTCAGCTAAAAGGATAGTGCACAGTGTCAATCAAATAATCTCTTTTTAAATTATGTCGTTACTCATAAAGTCTAGCTTGCCCAAGACTGATTCTTCTTCTGTAGTGTGAAAACATCAAAATGAAATAATTGAACAATTGCTCATTCATGATGCTTTTATTGGAATGGTTCTTTTCTGAAGCAACAATCCATTTAAATATACTAATTCATTCCAAAATGCACCCAGAATGCAATCAGCATCTTTCAAATTTAAGCATATAAAACATCTATTTTGATCTGTTCATTTGTACAACACTTTTCTGCTGTGGACTAAATACTCTCAAAACTCAAATACAAGATGTATCAAAATAATCTCCTTCTGATTTTTCTGAAAGCGAAACTACTTTCAATTCAATCTGTTACAAATAGACAAGTGCTTTTAACGGTAAGAGAACCAGGCCTTATTTTAATAAGAATTAGACATTTACAATCCACGCCTTGTGCTCTATAAACAAAGAGCAGCATACATACTAGATTCGAAACACTTCCCTATGGCACACCAGACTGAAAACAAACAACACAAATCCCTGATTTCAGTCACATTCATACTCTGGACAAACTCGGTCTGGATGTTTTTATCTCACGCTATCAATTTCCTCTTCGGGTGTATGTTCTTGTGATATATACACAGGCTCAGAGTAAGGATTTACCTCTTCATAATGCATTTTATAAAAAGTCTCCTGCATCTGTTTCCTGCTAGGTTCAAAGTCTTCCAGGTCATCGGGAGGAATCATGGATTCTCCGGTCCTGACAACAGATTTCTGTGATGGTAGGGGCACTGGAACAAAGCCATGATACAGCATTAGTGGCGGTGCGTTCACCACCTCCAGTGTTGGAGCTTGTCTCAAAGCAGCCACAGGAGATCGCACAGGAAGTTGCACGTAACTTTTTGTTTCCGGGTCGAAGAAAGTTTTTGTTTTGACCTGTACAGGCATATCCACCAGAAAGTATTCTCCAGAGTCAGGGTCCTGTAAAAGCTTCCTCTGGGTGATGGGGAAGGACTGCGTAACAAGATTAGTGGTAGGTGCATAAGTATGTTCAATGTTGTTGTGGCGCAAACCTAATCCTTTTTGAGTAGAGTATTGCGATCCTTCTGTTGAATGAACTTCAACACCAGTTTTTCCATTGCTGCTTGATGAGTTTTCGTGCTTATAACGTGAAAATCGATCTAGACTTTGAGTCCTACGTTCCAGTTTCTTGGGCGAGTATTTCTCATTGCTTCGACCCAGTCTGTCGCTGTCATTACTTATAAGCCCATTCTCTACATGCTCCCCATGGTTTGATGTGCCTTCTACTTGTTTCTTACTGCGATGGGTTTTTGAGTCACCAGTATCTTTGGTTGCATGTGGCACTTTTTCACTAGGATCGTTCTCTTCTACGGTTTGGCTCTTGCGACCACTATGGCATCTAGCATGCTTCTCATTTCTCTGAGCTTTGAGCTCAAGTGTTTCATCGAGATGTTGGCTTTGCTTATCGCTGACTCTGTCACTGCTAACCGACCTGTGTTCTGATCTCTCATGCGCTTTGTCAGTGCTGTGATGCCTCCTCTCAGCCTTGTAAACAGAGCTTTTGTCACCGCTCCTGCCTTTACGCTCAGATTTGGTTTTAGCTTCAGCTTTTTGTATCCTCCGTGTGGTGAGCCTCATGGCTCGGCGTAGAGCCTTTTCGGTTTTTGGAGGTACAACAGGAGGTTTGTTCTGACCCTGAGCATCGTTTCCGCTGCAGGCTGAAGCAGATCTCTCGCTGGGTTCCTTGGATCCCTCTGCATCCTCTGTTGGGGCATTGCAAAAGATGTTCTCCTCCATGGTATCCCCTCCACTTGTTTCATAGCCATCAATTCCCTCAGATAAAGTGCTTACACCAGAGCGTCGCTCCTCCTCCTCGGACACAGAAGCACTTGCAGCCGACAGCTTTCCATCCTTGACTGTGACCAGGTGAGTTGCTGGAAGGGACAAGAACTGCATTGCTGGTTGGTTTGGCTTGACTGCTCCAGCTTGTATCTCAACTTGAGAATCACCTTTGGAGAGGTCTTGATCTTCCTCATCTTTCTCAGATCTATTCAAGCAGTTGTCCAGTTGATCCTTGGAGGAAGAATGACTGTGTGGTACTTGTGTTAAGCTCCTAGCTGACTCAATCAAGCTGTGCACCCATCCCTGTGTGTCTACATCACTTGGTGGAGAAACAACCCTGTCAGAGATATCTGACTCACTTTCATGGTTGCTTAATGAC
Organism: Enteromius treurensis; assembly: GCA_032275025.1. Taxonomy (NCBI): domain Eukaryota; kingdom Metazoa; phylum Chordata; class Actinopteri; order Cypriniformes; family Cyprinidae; genus Enteromius; species Enteromius treurensis. Next base: position 783,267 of record JAUCMU010000057.1, on the reverse strand, counting down.
CAAGAACCTATTGAGGGCTTCTGGAAATTTACATTTTCACCTACTTTTTCATTTATTTTGCAGAATTCTGCTTTTCTTAGCAACTCTGCTGCTCGTGCCCCCTGTTCAGGTTCATGCAGTAAAGAGAGTTCACTTGAGTTTGAAGAGTGACTGCTGTGATGTGTTTGTTTACCATTAAACAAGGATACAGAATGAGACTGTCCAAGGATGTCATATACTGTGATACTGTCCTTTCTAACTTTGTCAGGTTTAAAAGACTCTGAAGACAATGTTTCGGAGAGTTCTCCCTCAAGTTGGTCTTCCGTTTTAACCCTGTCTGAGCTTGAAAGTCCAAGAATTCCACTTAAGAAGTCTTTCACATAGACTTTCGAGGTTTTTGATTTGTTCTGCTTGTCAGCACCTTCTTCCTTCTCATTCTTTTGCACCTTGTCTTGCTTTCCTTCATTTATGTTGTTTGTGAGATCAACTAAAGCCTTTTGGACATCTTCCGATTCTTTTGCAGAGCTGTTGGGCATTCTTTCACTCTCTGAATCCATATCATTGTAGATAATGGAACAAGTGCCACTTTCAGCATCACTGACTGTGAGTTTCGGTGAAACAAATGTGTGATTCGTTTTGTCTTTTGGAGTCTTTTCATCAAGTTTCTCTTTCATAGACTTTTCAGAACATGTATCCTCAACAGTCAGGGCTTTCTGAGCATCGTTGCGATTCACCTTAATGTCTTTGTCGTACTTCTCTTTCAAAGCTGATACATTTCCTCTCACTGGGCCTCGATTCTTTGTTTGACTTGACTGAACTTCGCTTATTTCCATACTTTTACTTATCTCAGTTTTGCCTGTAGTGTCACCTTCTCTTTTAAAATCCAAATTACCTTCTGTCTGTTTACCTGCTCTGTCAATACTCTGCGAATTACTTCTTCCTCTTCTTGGGGGTATCTCAGGTTTATTGGAACTACCCCTATTGTCAACACCCAACTCTTCCTCATACTGTCCCGTGGTACAAATATCCCTTCTTTCCATTTCCATTGCATGACTAATATGTTTATTCATCAACTCTTTCTTTTGGCGTATTTTATCATCCTTGCTGATATTACGTATGTCGCTTTCTTGATGGTCTAGGCACAATCTGTCTCTCTCATTATATTTTATAGGTTCTACAAGCTGGCACTGCCCATTAGATACTTCCTGCTCACATGGCCTAGCTAATTTTACCTCAGGCACATGACTTTTACCATGTTTGGCCATGTCTTCTGACTTTGTTTGCACAGTCTGCCAATCAGCTTTAAAAGCAGATACAGTATTCTGACCTGTGCCATCTTTTTTACTTGTCGCTCTTTCATTCAACATACACAAGCTAGGTAGTTGGTCCTCTACACTGGTGGGTAACTCAAGACCACCTTGAGGTTTTTCACAGCCAAGTGCATTATTTGTCAACTTTTTTTGCTCTCGTTCAGCAATTACCTCCTCTAAAGCCATTTTGGCTAAGTCGTACTTATCTATAACAACATTATCTTTCTTTAAGGGTGCAGTTGTCTTATTTTGCAATGGCTCTATTGATGCAAACACTGCTCTCTTTGCAGAAGTGTTTCCTTTCACTGAGAAAGTTCCTTCTTTTACTTTCTGCTCTGTTTGAATTTCCAAACCATTATTTGATGTAATACTGTTATGTGCTTTATCTTTGTTAGCCTCTCCACTTACATGCACATTGTCTTTCAAAAGTGGTCCACTCGCTGTTGTCTGAACTAGTCCTTTATTTTGACGTATTTCTTCATTATGCTCCTCATGTCTTATCTCTTTTGTTTTGGAATTTTTGGAATGCCTGGACCACTTATCATTAACATGATTATCTTTTATATTCATCAGCCGTTTCTCCACATTATAACTATCATCATGATCTTTATCATCATCTGTAGTGACAAATCTCTGACTTTTAATGTAGTTGTTCTGTTGTGCAGAAAATGCATGCTTTGTTCCTGCCTCCTTCAAGTTGGGTTCTTTTTCTTTAACTGGGCTTTTCTGTGTGCTGACTGTTCCTGTACTTTTCAACCTGCCCTTAATTTGATCTGTACCATCACTAACAGCTTGTTCTTCCCGTTTTGTTAAACTTAAACTCTGAACTTCACCAGATTTGTTTTCAATAGTTATTTCAGAATTTAAACCTTGAATAGGCTTTTTGGCATCTAGCGATGACCCTAAGGTATCATTTTTGTTCTCTACACCTTTCAAAAATTTGTTTGGATAATTATGCTTTGCATTATGATCTTTGCTGGCTTTTTCTGAGAAAGCCTGAGAACTGGTGTCAACCACAGCTTGAGAATTTTCTTTGATCTCCTCAGGACTAGTTTTTCGGTAAAGTTGCAATGATGGGTATTTTGCCTTGTTCATTGCAGAACTCCTGTTTGATTTTAATTTTCCAGATTGAAGCAGACTCAGTCCCAAAAAGTCATCTGGGATCCCACCATTGGCAGGAGAGCCGGTTTGAGCATCTCCAGTTTCCATCGATGGACTAGTCAGAGATGTAATGGTTTTGAGATGAGCTGGTGAAATTGTTTTAGCTTCTGAATTCTCTGGTATTTCAAGGACATCTTTTGACTCTTTGCTTTGATTTGTCGCATCCAAACCTTTAAACTTAGGTGGACTGTACATGGCCTTAACCCGTTTTCTGTTGTCCTTGAGATTGAACAACAAGCTTGATGCTATGGATTTGTACCCCTCTCTCCTAATCTCAGGCGACGGATGCAGATCTCTCTCAGTGAGCGCTGGGATCTCCAGGGCAGTGGGGGAGAGCACAGTTTGCAGTATCTCTGAAGTCCCTGTCCCATGTCTGGAGTGTATCACTGGTGTCAACAGCTGTGAAATACTGAAAGGAGTTGAACTAGCAGAGGTCTGGTCTTCTATTGTCTTGACATCTTTTTTAAATGCCTGTGCACTCCCTTCTCCAGCATTTGTCCTTTCACAGGACGGTGAGTTGATGGAGTGCCCCACAGGAGCAACACTTTTTGCCCTACTTCGGCTTTTTCGCCAGGGAACGCAACCTTCCACTTTTTCTGAATGACATCTCTGTTCAGCAACAAGCGAAGGAACTTTTGTAGGACTATTTTGCTGGATGTGCCCGGACTCTTTCTCTGGTTTTGGGGGTACTTTCGAGGTTGTTGGTTGTACAGAAGCAAGTTGTGGTTTAAGTGGATGAGTCTCACTTTGTTTTGGACACTTTTCAACTTCTGATGGGGGAACGCTTATTTTATAGCATCCATGTGCTGCAGTTAATTCTTTGTAAAGAGGCGAGTCATACCATTCCGTTTGCCTGTTGCTCAACGCGATCTCCGAAATGTGCTCCTGTCCGATGGAGAAGTGATTAAAATCCCTCCATGACAAAAACGGGCTGAACTCACTGTGGAGAAAAAAGTTTATGCAATTCAGTTTTCTCAGTTTGCTTTGTTTACTTTTAGAAGATTTCCCTGGGGGATTCGAAGTAACCTTGCTTGATTTCTTAGCAGGCCCTTTTTCATCTGATTTGAGGTGATCTTTGGCTTGGGAGAGATGTTCTGCTGTTAAACTGTGATAATCTGAAGAAAACTCTGAGAGCTCCCTTTGGATGCTGATTAGAGCAGATTTGTCCCATGAATCACCGTTTGTCACCTTGTTGATCTCACCATTCTTTTTGGCTGCAAACGCTGCAAAAAGCGATGAGTTTGTGGATGACTTATTCAGCCTACTCAAAGGATCATTAGCTCCACTGAGAGGGTGAGAATTAAGTTTTTTGATAGCAGAACATGAGCTCTTTTTTGAGACGTCCTCCACCACTGGCTTGTGACAGCTGACTAGAGAAGGAGAAAACTCTGAGTCATTGTAGATTGCTTCATCTCCAATGCACAGACTCTTAAAAGCTCGATCTGTCAGGCTCATGACCTCACGGTCTATTTCATCCATAAAGCTATCAAGATAGTGGAGGTGCTGCATGCTTGTCCTGTGACGCTTCTCTTGGTTGCTCATGATGAATGCGTATTCCCAATTCCTTCAGTCTGATGCAGAATTGACCTGGCTTGACACTTCTTGCATAGTCAAGATCACATATTGGAGATTACATTGTGATTTCCCTGCAAAAAAAAAAAAAAAAGGAATGACAAAATCATCAGTTTTGGAAATCATATTCTAAAACGACTACATTTTATATTTAAGATGAAACCGTTTATTGTTTTGACCTCAGGGGTGGTTGGTAATCCTGCCTGTGACTAAGTACAGTAAAGAAAAATACGGCATGCCAAACACCAACTATTTTTAGAAGAAGGCAGATGTCTCTCTGCCCTTTCACATACACAGGCCACCTGCATGTCCCTTTGAAGTAATTTGGGAAAAACAAATAGATTCTCGGTTCTTTGCAGCGTGCTTTATTCAACAGATCTGCTTTTTAAAACTAAACACCCTAAAATTTCAACTTTGTTAATCTTCCTTATACTATCTGCAGTATCTTACATTTTGCCAGCATTATTTGCACCACAGAGAACACAAATTAGTCATCATTCAGTTGTTTCATTGCAGCTGCTGCACTGTGTGTTTGATCTGGGCATAACTCATTAACCCATATTTATCCTCTGACCTCAATCTGTTAACCAGCACTCATCACTGCTTCTGCCTGTCATGGAATAGGAATGTGCCTTAAAACGTATTTCATTATTAGACATTTTTGTGTAACTCAGGGAGCTCAAGTGCTGACCCAGGACAAATCTTGAGGTACAGTATATTTGAGAGCATTTAAAGGCAAGTGGCCAAGACGATTTGGACAGCACAACATTTTTCCACCACCCATAATTCCGTATCAACTTGCAGTCAGGGTTATTTCCCCACATCTGTTATTTTATTTATGTGAAATAAGGATCTACAGTACAGCGATAAAGCACTCAAGGAAACTTCTTCACAGTAACAGGCTGTTCATCATAAAATTATGAAAATGTCAAAGGGCAGCTGCTCTCAACGGGTCTTAGCTTTTTATTATTAAAGGAAAATATTGTTCACAATGCCATAGAAGAACCTTTTTGTCTATATGGTTCCTTTAACATCTGAAGAACCTTTCTGTTTCACAAAAGGTTCTTTGTGGTTATAGAAGGAGCAGATTATAAAAAAGGTAAGAAAGTGATGTTTCTCTTTCTTAAACAATTTAAAATGTCATTGTGGAACATAAATGGTTCTTCAATGGCATTGCTGTGCCATAAGCACCTTTAATTGTGTAAGCACATGTTGAGCCATATTAATTTCATATTTGACACTAAGAGATTAAAAAGGCTGTTAAAGATGATTCCTTACCTTTTTATGAAGTTCTGTAGTTCACCCTTGGATAAAAAATAAAAAAATATAGACGAATCCTGAAAGGTAAATTTCACACGAGCCCCAAAGTTAAGTCAGACGTTCCCGTTACTCCATGTAAGAACACTATACAAATGCTCTTTGCTGAGCACAGCCTGAAGCTCATGGTATAAATCCATGTTCAAGTAAGTGCTTGAAAAGACTGAAGGAGAAGGCACCCGAACACACCCCACTGAAATAGTTGCCGGCAAGGCCAGAGCTGTAACACGGGAAGCACAAATATCTGAGCGACGCTTTGGTGTCGAGTGTGCGACAGATGAAATGCAAATGGTCATCCGCTATTTTGGTAGCAGTAGCTTGAGTACCATAGCTGTCTATACCTCTCAGATCCTACAGAAACTACAGGATTTCACATTAACACGGCCACACTGGACACATGGGATGTTGTTGTGTGATGGCTGGGCTGAGTAGGAGTCATTTGTCTCACAAACAGGGAAGGAAAATATTGCACATTGCATCACCCACCACAGTGTCACCAAACTCAAAGTGTTGAATGAGTGGCTAATGGAGTCTGGTTACCCGCACAGTTGTTAAGCAGATCCTGTTTGTGTCTTTCTAGTATTTCTGCTTCCAGCCTGTCAGACTGAAAGAGGAAAACATTTGTGTTTAAGTTTTTTTTTTTTTTTAAACTGGAAGTTAGTCAAAGTGGTTATAGAAACACAAACAAATTATACCAAAACAAGCATTTGTATCCAAACATGGCCTATTAGGGCAATTTACGAAAAAGAAACAAATTCAGTCAAATTTCAGTAAATATTACTGCTGTCAAACGATTAATCACAATTTATCCATCCAAACTTGTTTACAGTTTTTCTTGATTGCTTACTGTAAGCACAATTTTGAAAACTCGGTTTGTCAAAACTCTACACACAATTAACACAACCCTACACCAAAGTAGCACAGCACTTCAGATCATTTGCAAAATGGAACACTTTGGTCAAAACTATACACACCATTATAAAAAAAACAATATTTTGTTACCATACGAAACACACACATTTCATATGACTTAAATTTTTTTGGAAGCAGTTACACACTGCTGTGGCAAACCTAAAACACTTTTAGCAAGTCTAATTCTCAGTGATTAGAGTACTGTAAATGAAGTACACAGAAAAAGTGCAACTACACTACATTTCACCAAACACT
>JAUCMU010000057.1:756517-769118 GCA_032275025.1 Enteromius treurensis | reverse complement strand
TTATTTTGTGTGTAGAGTTTTGACATAATGGGCCAAATTTTGCAAAAAGTGTGTAAGCAATAGGCAAAAACTGTAAACATAGCAAGGCACGTCCGGCTATATATATTCCAGTATGTATAACAACATCAGTCTGTAAAACTCAGTGTTCAGAATAGAAGTTATGTAATAACACTCCACAAAACTCTTGACTCAATTCTCAGTATTTCCCAGAAGGCAGGCTTTAAGTATAACTTGTTAGGATCCGCATTCTTAGACATTTTGAACTCTGTTGAGGTTAGACAACACGTATCAGGACCTACTCATTCTCGAAATCATACTCTACAGTAGATTTAGTACTTTCACATGGAATTGATATTAATGGTGTTGAAATTCTGCAGCAAAGCGATGCTATCTCAGATCATTATCTAGTCTTGTGTAAACTCCATATACAGTAGATAAACCTGTAAATTGTACACCTTGTTACAAGTATGGTAGAACCATCACCTCTACCACAAAAGACTGCTTTGTAAGTAACACACAATGTAACTCCCCTTAACAAACGATGTACGCGTTACATTACGTTACGTTAAATTGCATCTACTCTCTCTTATTCTTTTTCTCAGTCCGTATTCAGATCAGATGGTGTACCAGCACAAAGAGAGTATCTTCATCAGAGACCAGAACACCTAGATGAGCTCCTCTCCCTGTCTCCCCGAGGCTTTACGAAGCATGCGGAGGGACCCCTGTCTCCCTTATGGCAGATGGGCATCCGCATCGTCAACTACCTCGATGACTGGCTGATGATAGCTCACTCATGAGAGTTGTTGTGCAAGCACAGGGACCTGGTGCTACGGCACCTCAGCCATCTGGGCCTTCAGGTCAACCGAGAGAAGAGCAAACACTCCCCAGTGCAGAGGATCTCTTATCTCGGTATGGAGCTGGACTCGGTCGAAATGACTTCCGCTTCACGGGGGAGTGCGTGCAGGCCATGCTGACATGTCTGAGTTCTTTCAGGCACAAGACAGAGGTCTCTCTCAAATCTTTTCAGAGGCTCCTGGGGCATATGGCAGCCGCAGTAACGCCACGCTTGGGGTGCCGTGTGCAATGGGCAAGCAGCCTTGGGTCCCTGGACAGGCACTCAACTGCTTTTGCATATCAATTGCCACCTTTCCCCCAGTGAGCCTCCTTGCACAGACCCTGTGCAAGATCAGGGAGGACAAGGAGCAGATTCTGCTGGTAGCGCCATACTGGCCCTCCCAGACCTGGTTTGCCGACCTAGTGCTCTTTGCGGCAGCCCCTCCTTGGAAATCCCCTTGAGGAATGACCTTCTCTCTCAGGGCATGGGCACGATATGGCCCCCAACCCGATCTCTGGAACCTGCACGTCTGGCTCCTGGACGGGACGTGGTAGACCTCTTTGGCCTTCCAGCAGCCATGATTAACACCATCTCTCAGTCTAGGGCCCCCTCAACAAGGCAGGCCTATGCTCTGAGATGGGATCTGTTCGTCGACTGGTGACCTTGGGACCTTGCCGTCACCTTACAGGGCCTGCGGCAAGCTCCTTTTGAGCCCTTAGCATCAGTCAAGATAAAATTTCTTTCGCTTAAGACAGCGCTCCTGATTGCTTTGGCCTCCATCAAGAGGGTAGGGGACCTACAAGCTTTCTCTGTCGACGAAGAGTGCCTAGAGTTTGGCCCAGCTGATTCTCCTGTCATCCTGAGACCCCGGCCCGGCTACGTGCCCAAGGTTCCAACCTCAGCCTTCTGAGATCAGGTAGTGAACCTGCAAGCTCTGCCCCAGGAGGAGGCAGACCCAGCCTTACAGACGTTGTTGTGTCCAGTACGCGCATTGCGCCTCTATGTTGACTGCACTCAGAGCTTCAGACGCTCTCAGCAGCTCTTCATCTGCTATGGAGGTCAGCAGAAAGGAAATGCTGTCTACAAACAGAGGTTGGCCCATTGGGTGGTTGATGCCATCTCCCTGTCTTATTTATACCAGGTAGAGCCGTGCCCCTTAGGTCTGAGAGCCCACTCCACAAGGAGTGTTGCCTCCACCTATGCGTTGGCTCAAGGCGCCTCTCTAACAGATATCTGTAAGGCTGCAGGCTGGGTGACACCCAACACCTTCGCACAGAGGCTGTGTCCTCCCGTGTCTTAAATCAGACAAGCAAGTAGGGGAAGGCCGCCCGGTGTCGGCTTGCTGTGCCATTCCCACGGGATCCGTGCGCTTTCTCAGTGGTTCCCCATGCCAAGGCGAACCCGAGTCCTCCTGCCCCGCAGTCAGGCTTAGAGCGGAGGAGCTCCGACTGTGCTCCTACTGGGTCTCCTTCGCCCAGTAGGTTGTGGCTACTTAAAACCTTTTTCTTAAAAAAAGGTTCTTAAACCTACTTAAGAACTGTGTATTTGCTTCATGTCTCTGCCCTCAACCTATGTTTCAGTACATCTGGCATCCCTGTGGGGTCCCTATTTGGCTCCCAGGGCGTTGGGAAGGTTACGTGCAGACTCTCCTGCTGACACGCTTGCCTGTCGGCACCGGGGGCTCTGCATAATGCTGCCTCATGGTCGTGGCCTTTTCTAGGGGTCTGTTCCCATATGTAACGACGGAGTAACTCGACTGAGGGGGAACGTCTAAGGTCACGTAGGCTGGTGGTGGCAGGAAACTTTTTTTAAAAAAGGGGAAAGAGTTAAGCACCTTTATTTTAAAAAAAATTTCTGTGATGTTCAGCTAAATTTTCCTCATTAATCTAGTTTTCAGTGTCACATGATCCTTTATAAATCATTCTAATATACTGATTTACTGCTCAACAAACATCTCTGATTATTATCAATGTTGAAAACAGTTCTGCTGCACAATATTTTTGTGGAAAACATCTTAGCTTTTCTTTTTCAGAATTCATCAGCATTTATTTGCAACTAAAATCTTTTGTAGCATTAAAAATGTTGCATTTAAGCTATTTAATGCTGCCTTTGTGAATAAAAGTACTAATTTTTTAAATCTTACAGACCCCAGATATTTGCGGCCAGATCTGGTGATTCGGTGGTCTAGCCGTGTATGCAATAACACAAATGTTCTGATATTGCATAACCAAGTTTCTGAGCTCTAGTGTCAAAACAAATTGGTGCAACAGTTCTCAGATGCATGCAATGCATGTCAGTCTCAAATAACTGCTGGAGCGTTCTGACCCCGAATGAACCGAATCACCAACACTTAATGACCTCAAGGTTCTTCAGAATGGCCAAACCTTGCACTGCGGCTTAAAATTCACTGGCATGCTGCCTTTTAGTAACAATTATCTCCTAATGTACATGACAATGAAGAGCTGCAAACATTATCATCAGCTCATCTTATCTAGAAATCATTTGGTGAGTGTTCAGGAAATGGTTGAGTTTTTGAAAACAGCACATCAGCACACTTGCACAAAACATCAAATGTCAGGGACAGACATGAAAAGACCTAAGAATGTCTGAACATGCCAGATTATCCTCTGCCTTATGCTTCATCGTCACAATCGGTAAGTCTTTTTTATTCGTTATAGAAGCTACTCAAATGTTTTTATTCATATTTGATGCTGACATCGATAAATAAAATGATTATTTTTTAGAAGATGGAATCAAAGACTAAATGATAATGAACAATTATTTAATAAAGTGTGCATGCAAGAGTGTGTTTTGACCAAGAATATCAAATAAATCGATTACTTTTGATGGATAAACTACTTGGTCAGCACATATTCTACTAGCATCAGGTGTGTGCGTTTGGGTTATAGATGAATGTGCGGACAAACAAATCTGACAAACAGTACAAATATGTAATAATGTGTTTCTGCTGCATTTTTTGAGGCATTTCCAGGTGTCAGTGTTAATCTGTTAAGAGGAAGTGATCACAGATATAATCTCGTTCAGATCTTAACTGTAAGCACTTCCAGGAAGCTGATCAAAGACTCTGATTTAACCAGATGTTATGAAGCTAAAAGCAGGCCTACTGTATCTGACAAAACAGATGTACCTGTACATGCTACAAGTGTAGCAGACAGTAAAGTTTTAAGGCTATATTTGAATCAGAAAACCAATCATAACCTTAGCTGAATGAAATCTTACACTCTTTATCCTGATATTTACAGTATGTTTTATTTCTTACCAGAGAGCAATTATATAAGCAAGTATTGTTAGACACTCCAAACATCTTTCTGATAGTTTGATCTGCCAGTAACATTCCTCCCCTTTCTCATACCTCCTCCTGTCACTTTATCATTTTCTTCTCAATCACTTTAAGGGTGGGAGCACTGGTCTTTTTTGTACATAAATACAGTAAGAGTCCAAAGACTCAAGAATCACATTAACTATGCCTACTAACTACCTCTCAGAAGACTATTGTAAGACTCCTGTCTTTTTAAGGCTGCTCTGTATCACTCTACCACTTTATCATACTTACAAGCTCCGTTTGCACCATTTGCCTACAATTTGCACTACTCTGTATGGTTTGCACTCTCTACCATGTGCCCTTACTTGTTTATTGTATTTCTTTTCATATTATATGTATACTTGTAGTTATTTGAATTTTTTACCCGCATTTAGAAAAAAAATTAATAAATAAAAAAAAGAATGCAGATGCAGTACACAGTGAGGTGAAATTACGTTTCTCCTAGACCAGAGGTGCTACACAGAAGTACAGAAATATAGACACACATGGAGCTAAACATGGATTTAAAGGAAAATTAAATAAACAATATAGACTTTAAAAATGTAAGAGTCAGAGTCCTATTCTGCAGTGTTTTGAAAAAGGCTGTCTGACTGCTATCTTACAGAGTGTTTGTTGGTGGAGCAGGTGAAGGCTCAAGACTCTTCCAGTGAGGAACCAGGTACAAACACCCCATCCTAACCCTACAGAGGCCATTCAGAGCTAATAACAGTCCTGTTCACATCATGTTTCTTTCCTGAGTCGCAGAAATCAAGTATGCTGTCATAGGAGCAGGAATAGGCCTTTTCCTATCCATCTGCTTTCTGCTCATCAAACTGCACATCATCAGAAAGCAGGCGTTAGACATTGAACAGGAGAGATCAGGCAAGCCTTTTCATACACACCTGATCAAAACATTAACATTTCCAACTTCAATATATATCCATATTATCATTTTTAATGCTTTAATATTTCTAAAGATGCATCACTAAGAAGAGCATCAACACGGTAAGAATATTTTTATACATAAATAATACTTTCACATCCCTGTGATGGTTACCAAAGTTTGGTGTTAAACTGAATGTCATGACACTTTTATTTAAAGGGATCACTGATGTGGAGAGCAGGAGGGAATGGAATATCTTCTGCGGATGATTTAGTACAAACTTTTACATCATTTTATATTTTATACAATTTCAGATACAGTGCCTGTAAACAAATAACTGTAAATTCATCAGATCAGTGCCACTGCTATGATGCATTTTTGAGCCATAATGTGAGTAAAATATATTTACAACAACTGTAACAGAAATAGTTTGTGATCTAAGCCATCTTATCTTTTCGTTAAGATTTTACTTCATTTGTTAATCTGTGACAATCAGATACATACATGTGTGATCAGACATGACTGTTTATTTGTTATTTGTAAGTAAATAAAAAATTATACATTTCAGGTACATTAAGAGTCATTAATTTTTTATTAAAATGCACATCCCTCTCATGTTTTATCTACAGTATCAGAAACACACATAACTGTAGTTTTTCTATCTAGAAATTATATTTTTGAGAGCTATCTGAGTCTTGCATTTGCTTTAGCTTTACACTAAATCTATCTATCTATCTCTTTTTTTTTTTTTTTTTGAGTTTATTTTCATTCTCTTTTTGAAACGCTCATGCTTCAGCTGTTCTCAAGCTTGTATTGTGCAATACTAGACTTTATCTAGACGAGGGCAGTCAGTTCTTTCCTGCTGTTTCACATCTGTTTCCACTGTTCCAGCTGAAAAACAGTCGTCCATCAGTCTCCAGAACCAGAATGATACCGTAAACAAATGTCCTCTGCTGGACCCTGCAGACAGATTAACTGCAACCCACTGACTGAACCTGTTAACAGACCAAGAACAGACCAAATAAACAATGCCAATCTTCACTATCTGACCATTTTTTGAATGAAATTTAAAAATTTCCAAACTGAGGAAAAACAATTTTTTTTTTTTTTTGCATCTTTACTCGTCACACGATCCTTCGGAAATCATTCCAATATTCTGATTTGCTGTTTAAGAAACATTTATTGTTATTAATGTTATGTAGAAAACAGCTGAGATTTTTTTTCATCTTTCTTTAATGAATGGGAATTTCAGAAGAACAACATTTATCTGAAATAGAAAACTTTGGTAACATAAACATAACATAAACCTTCTTATTTATAACATATATTCTCCAACTAGACTGGAGAAAAAGCAGATTTGTATCTTCCTGAGCAGGGCATGACATCTAATTCACAGAGTGTAGTGTGTAGCTCTTTATAAGGGGGAGGAGAGAAGGAATAGACTAAGTAAAAACAGTGTGTCCTGTCTCGGGTTACACAGAGGAGAAGGAGAGGAAAAAGAGTGGAGGACTTTTTGTGAAGAGATTGAACTGGAGTTGCATGGAGCCCGTGAGCCTGGAGAATGAAGATCTCTGCAGTGCTAACAGCTCTCCTGACTAACCTCCTCTTTAGAAGTAAGTGCGGTCTGTCTGAAGTTATCATCAGATGTAATGCTGTTCAGCAGAGCTAGAATATCTCAGCATGTCAGTAATTTTTTTAATGCATGCTTTTTTTCATCTGTTGATTCAATGAGTTTAAAAATAAAGCTTAAGTTATTGTCCAACCTCAGATAAGCAGACATGTGCAGAAAGTCTGGATATAAGTTCAAGTCGTATGGAATTTCTCTTTCAGTTGTTTTCTATTTTTTCCTGGTGATTAACTTTTTTCTCTCCGCTGTGTGTATGTTGTGGTTTCTGACTCCTCCTTCGTTAGCATATGTAACTTAAATCCTGTGTGTGTGTGTGTGTGTGTGTATACAGTATATATATATATAAACATGTGGTCACTTTGAGTTTATAAAATCCACCACACACTAACAGATAGACTTTCTTCCTTTAAAAAATTACAAACTTTTTTTTTTTTAAATCACAGCCAATGGAAAATTGTGATTGTGGCAGATTTTGTGGGTTTAGATTTGGACTCCACAGCATTTATAACTTTATATGCATGATTTATTACTATGCATTTAAATGTTCACATATTCACACACACACACACATATATATATATATATTCTACTTGTATGTAACATTTATGTATTTATATAACATTTCATACAATGTAGGTATTTTTATGCCCAAAAAATGTTTGGAATACTTAAGATTACTTAAATGCTTTGGGTAAAAAATAAAAAATAAATAGTTCAGTTCTTCTCACCAAGTTTGCATTAATTTGATTGAAAATGTGTCAACAGAAATATTGTGAAATATTAGTGCAATTTGAAATAACCCTTTTTATGTGAATTTATTGTAAAAATATGATTGTTCAGTATCATTAGAAATGTCTGACTTCAGAAATCATTCTGATATGCTGAATATGCTCTTCTGGATGTATATAAAATATATGTTTTATAATTGATATATACAATCTTAGTGTAATACAGAGCCGGACGATTTGTGGGGACGTCTGTTTGAGATCCACCCATGTAATGTCCTCCAGATGGCCTGTCAAATAGGCTCATTAAACAGCAGCAAAAGGGTCTGGAAAGACTCTTACTTTTAATTTCCCAGCGTATACCGCTTTGTTCTCTTTAAAGTCTACAGACAAATTGCTGGCTTGCACAATTGGGACACTGAATAAGAAATGACTTGTGTTTAATCATTTTTTAATCCAGTTAGAATTCATTTTTCTTACATATTGTGGCTCTATTAAAGCAATAGTTCTACCAAAAATGAACATTTGATGAAATTTCAGGCCTTCGGGCCATCCAAGATGAAAATATAGCTTGATTATTCATCAGATCTGGAGAAATGTAGTATTTTATCACTCTGCAGTGAATGGGGTCCGTAAGAATGAGAGTCTAAACAGCTCATAAAAACATCACAATAATCCACACCACTCCAGTCCATCAGTTAACATCTGGAGAAGACAAAAGATGAAACTAATCCATCAACGCATTTTAAACTTTAAAACTAAATAAATAACCTCCAGTCATCTCTCACATCAAAATCAACCAGCATATTTGATCAGAGCTGTTTTGTCTTGTAAACGCTGCTTGTTTGGGCAGATTTTTCTACTGATTCAAACCAGACCACTTTTTTCACTGAAGAAAGCTCTATTTTCGATTGTGGACTGGAAGCAACGGTTTGAAGTTAAAAAAATGTCTTGATGAATTTATTTCTTACAAACATGTGGCGTTTGTTTTTTTAAGATGTTAACTGATGGACTGGAGTGATGTGAATTATGTTTTTATCAGCTCACATTCTGACGGCACCCATGCATAACTTATCTACATCTCAAATGACCTGCTAATATTAGCTTATTGTAATGTTTGGGTAAATGATTGCTTTAAATGGTGCATTGCCCTGTGAATAAGATATATATTCACTTTGTATTGTCTGATTCCAGATGTGTGCTCAGCTATTAACGTCACAGTCAGTCCATCTCCGTTCACTGTGGTGGCCGAGGGAGAAAACATCACCCTGACCTGTCAGGTGAGCCAGCGGCGGCGGTCAGCGAGTCTGCCCGTGGTGCGATGGATGTTTAAGCCGGAGTCGAGAGGAGAGGAGCTGCTGGTGGCGCGGGTGAACATGCAGAAAGCCAAGTTCTACGGAAACTACACCAAGAGCTTCAGCAAGCCCAAGATGAAACTGACAGTGGTGAAACAGGGCAAAATATACAACCTCCTCATCATGAACGTCAGTGAACAGGACAGGGGTCTTTACAGCTGCAGGGTCCAAGAGTTCAAGAAGCATCAGGAACGATGGAAAGCGTTCAACAACGGCTCTGCCTCCACACAGCTCCGAGGTTTGTTCATACGCTGAAATTAGAGGGGGATTGGAGAAGATTTTTTTCTTAGACTCAAGATAGGCTCATTGGAAATATGTGCCTCTGACAAAAACTAAAATAGAACGATAGGTATAATTCTACCTGGTCTAATAGTATAAATGTACCTTTGTGCACATTTTAGAGAGACGTACCAATAAGTACATATCACTGCAGTTTCCAAAAGAACCAAACACTAGAGGCATCTTCATATCTATGTGTTTTCACAGACGGTAGGTTTGTTTAGTAGCTCACGGAGTACAGAGATGAGCTCCGGTTCAATCCTGTGTAACTACACTTCAACAAAACTCTTCAAATCTGTGTAAAAGGAATCTGAAATGACACGGTTGCATTAACAAATGTGTTTTTATATCAGTTTTGCATTTGTTAACACTATCGGTTAGGTGTAGCATTGGATTTGTTGTAGGGCATATTCCCAACATGATCGAGCATTAACTTTTAGCAACAGGCCATGGATATTTCAATTCTGAACCGTCGCAATATGTACGTAATAAAAACATACCAGGGTTCATTATTGTTGAAACTGTGGCCACACGTGCATTAAGGTACGTTAAAAATGTGCACAGAGGTACATATTTTTATAAAACCAAGTCGGAATATAAGCTTAGATTTCATGGGATCTTCAGTTTTGGAGGTGTAGAAAAAATTCTAAATGCATAATTTTTAAAAGGTAATTTAAATATATTAATATAAACAAAACTACTTCCACAAAGTTTGTGTTGATTAAGGCATAATAATTAGATCTGCTCATGCTGCAATGATTTATTTTTATGCAGCAGTATAAGCGATGTTGACTTATGTTAACATTACTAATGCTATTAACATAGCCAGTGTAAAATCTTGATTTAATAATGCATAAAAACGCAACAGTGGAATAAGGAAAAGCTCTTTCTGACCCTTGTTATGAGTGACTGTATGTTGAGAGCTTCGCTCATCTAGACTCTTAACTTGTCTCAAGGATAGAAACATCTGACAAAATACACAGTGCATAAGGGACAGATGTCGAGAAACTCATTCAGTGTTGTATGTGTTAGATTTTCCATTAAAAACAAGTGGAAATGTGATCTAATAGTTATGCATTATATATCTGTCTTTTAGCGGTCAGAGCCGAGTTGAGAACAAACGGAACACTGGCTTAGGGACAGCCAAGTGCTATTGACACTGGCTGCAGAGTGCAGTTTTCCTTTACTAACTTACTGTACAGACAGCACAGAGGATGGAGAGGCTGTCACTCTCTGGTTCCAAGACAAAATAAGCCCATACTGTATATATGAAGAGCTTTGCAGCAAAGCAGCAAGAATAAGAGGAAAAATTGGGTCAGGGACTCGACTACTAGATCAGGGTTTCCCAAAAAAGGAGCCGTCAGAGCTCACTGTGGGAGGCGTCGCCTGGCCTGCTTAAAGACATCTCCAACTCAAAATTATGTGTTGGTGGCTTTAAGTCCATGTGTGATAGCTTCTGATCTGATCTGATACATGTGAGCGCACTGCCAAACATATGCAAAATTCACTTTAAGCAAACATTTTTAAACTTACTGTTTATTTTTAGCCCGACAGTCACACAACATCATAGGATTCTGATAATTGGTAAAATTTCGATTGCAATGTTGTGTGACCAAAATTCAATGTTAGTTTAAAGTCTACTGTCAATGTTAAATTGATGTCCAATACCAACGTCATCTAATATTGATATTTTGTGATTTGTAGGTTGTAGAACCAAAATCCAACATTAAAGGAATAGTTAACCCAAAAATAAAAATGCTGTCTTCATTTACTCAACCATGAATTTCTTTGTTCTGCTGAACACAAAGAAAGATCATTCGAAGGAAGTTTGTAACCAGGCTGTTTGTGGTCAGCATTGACTTCCACAGTATTTATTTTCCTACTATGGAAGTCAGCGGTGACCCAAATCAGCTTGGTTACAAATCTTATGACTTTTGGGGTGAACTGTTTGTAAAATATGTTAACCTATCCACTGCCATTACCAGATGAAATGAACACTACTGGTGGTAAAGCACAATACTTTTCACACCAATTATAATTACGGTGCAGATCATTTAAAACTTTTAGTGCGATATTATGACCAAAAAGCTATTTTTGCATGATTTGCAAAAAAAATGCATGATTTGTAAGCTATCATAACAGAACCTTCTCCATATATATATGGCTTTACTAATGAAGTAAACTTGACTGGTAGTGCACCAGGTATTACACTTATGATGTAAAGCGCCCTATATACTTTAAACGCAGTTATTTTTCATTTTTCGTTTAAGGGCAAACAGAAGTGATGTCATACTGTTTCTGAACATCCTGACACCTCGACGCTGCTGCAAGCGGGTTCTAGATTAATATAAACGACGCAATGCTCGCACTAAGCTTATATGTTTGATTAAAAACAAAGAATTATTTATTGTGTACCTTTTTTATTTGCTTTGAAAGAAGAACAACGACAACAGCAGCAGTATGGTGTAATATTTATTTGCTTGCTACCTTTCCTATCCTTATTTTTATGGCTTTGGAAAACTTGCATCTGATGTTTCACTGCGGGTCGTTCACACGAGCTTATTATGTCACATAATTATGTCTAAACTTTACTTTTACTAAATACTTAGTTGGGAATGATTTCATACTCCAGTTGATGTATGAACATGCATAAACATAACTATAACTGAGAATGTGTGCTCCAGCCAACCAATGAGATATCCAAGTAAAGTCGTCCCAAAATCAAGCCTTACCACTAAGCTTAAAACTTAGTTTCCTAAAACACGATCACATTTTCCACTGACAGTGTTTGTAAGGAGAACCGTTGAGCGTCTCTGCCATGTGAGGGAGGATGTGGTGCAGATTTAAATGCACAGTAGAACAGAGAAAGCAGGGAATACTGACCATGTTTGTGGGTTCGGCGATGCTGTAGGGACATGTTTTGTAGGACTCTTAGTCTTGTCAGAATGTGACAATAAATGGGAGGTATTATTTATGCAGTTTTGTTGTGGACATTTTAGTTTCCATTGGTCAAAGGCAAGCAACTTCTCATGTTGAATAGAAGGCACACCAACCACCCAAGCTTAGTAAATGTCACAGTGTGATCATTCATATTGCCAAGACAGAGACTTGAAATGCCATGCACTTTCATATATTCACTGCTTCGTTTCATAGCTGAATGCGCTGTTGTCATGCAATGAAATAATTCATATGTCAATTGATGCAGCTGTTCCATTGAAACATGCATCTCTATTCATGCATCCGTGAGGGCAGATGACTTTTGGCATCCTGTGCAGTGACAGAAGCCTTCAGTAAACCACAGGACATTCTGTATCGGGCTCCTTTTTTGAACCATATGACTCAATAGAGCTGTTGTCCCTTCCCAGTTCGGTCAAGCATGAGCAAGATTTCCAAAAATAAGCACATTTCTGCAGGAGCCATGAATAGAGAAATAAACAGTAATTCATGTGCAAGCAGAAAAAGCTGAAGACGTTTGCAGTGTGGTTAATAAGAAAGCATACAACGTCTAGGTTACTATCGTAACCCACGTTCCCTGAAGGAGGGAACGGAGACGTTACATATGGGAACTCGCCAGA
>JAUCMU010000057.1:739734-756152 GCA_032275025.1 Enteromius treurensis | reverse complement strand
ACATAAATGAAATGCTAAAAGCTCAGTGGCTGAGAGAGCTTAACACACTGTTCCTTAAAAAAAAAAAAAAACGCATGCAAGTAGAAAAAGCACCGGCAAATGAAGAAAACATCTTCATCGGTTTGAAACATGCTGCAAATACTTACAACACAAAATAAATGTTTTAAGGGGACCCCAGTAAACCTTATGAAAATTAACAATAGCTTTAATATAGTAAATGTTTGTGGTGTACTGTATTGCTTACTATTTCTATAACCACAGTTGCAGTAAAACCAAAACCCAACAGCAACTTGTTTGTTAGCGCACCCGGTACAACTTCGCACTAGTGGTGTGAAGCGCTCTGGTGCGAGTCCCTTGAAACACAAGCCATGATGAAAGAGTTCAGACTTTTAGAAGCTAGATGAAATGGCATAGTTTCAGCAAATGCATTTTTAGCTTCTGTTTGCTTATGTTTACAATATCGGTTGGGTTTAGGGTTCATTTCATTTATCAACTGCCACTATACGCACAATATCCAATGTAATAAAATGTTGTGTTCAACTGTTATATACATACATTTACATTACATTATGATAAAGCTTTTCTTTCCTGTTTAACTGCCTAAATTACACTTTCTCTGCTGACAGAACACACCAGATCAATTCAACACTTTTGACCAAGTGAATCAAATTAGCTCTTTAGTCGTCTGTTGCACACCCAGATAGACGGCTAAACTTCCTCAGCAGCTGAGGTGGCTGTGTTTGTTGGGCTAGCTAGCCTTACTGTCGTCAGCTGCTGTGGTTATGGGTATTTCAGGGCATCACAGTGGGTGTTAGCCAGGGCCATTTCCAGAGAGAGGGAAAGCCTCACTGCTGTCATCCCACACACTACTGGCCCTGCAATTTTCTTGATTTAACTGCATGTGCCATGTAATTACGAAGGTCTGGAGCCACAGTGATGAGTGTGCAATTCTCTCTTCTTCCTCTCGCAGTGCATGTTCTCCCAGCCAGCAAACCAAAGGAGGAACTGAGGAGTCTGTTTGAAGGTAAGCCACAAAGCTGTGTTCAGCCATATTGTCTTGGTAAAAACGTGTTGTTAAACATGTTTCAGATGCAGTAAATAGCCTAATAGAAATGGAAGGAATGGCCTAAAATGTCCAGCATTAGGCTTTTGTGTGGGATTAAGGTTAATCCACCTCCTGCTGAATTTATAAACAACAATATTGAATAAAAAATGTGTCGCTATCAATATGAAGATGTGTCTAACTTTGGATGCCCCAATTACTACCAAATTACACAAGCATTACCAAATTAGTCTTCAGTAATTACTAGGGATCTGGACATTAAGAAAAAGTACTGGTCCAGATTGCTATTAACTTATTTATGATGGGCATTACTCTAAAGTTGCATTATTTGGCACTTAAATAAGACACTTCATGTCAGGTTTGACATCTTTTTGACATCTGTGCCAATAAATGTCACGGCTTGTTCTGTTCTGACATTACGTAAACAAGCAATTTTACTTCAGTTCAACAAGGTTATACAGAATACTGTTTTATGTGTTGTTACTGTTGTGTTGTGTTTTTTCTGCAGTAATTACACATGCAATTATTTCAGATGTATTAAGTGTATTTTGTGTGTGTGTTTCAGATGTGTATCTGTGTGCTGTGCTGGTGTGTTGTGTTGGGCTCTTGTGCATGTGCATGTTCACTATAGCTGTGAGCTGTCAGTATCTGCAGAGGAAGAGACGATTAAAAGGTATGACTGATTATATAAAATAGTCTGATAAAAAATGTAATTCATTCAAAGTTTACTCACCCTCAGGCCATCTGAGATGTAGATGTGTTAGTTTCTTCATCAGATTTAGAGAACTTGCTCAGCAATGGATGTTAAACTGTTTCTTCAAATTGCATGCCAATGATGCTCTTGTAATCATGTTAATTAAACAATCTGCTCATCAACATTTTTTATTTGCTTCTTTTTGGCAGAAAACTATAATTTGGTCAAGAGTCCACAAAACAGGTGAGAAAACCTGACAGGATATAACTGCATATGAGCAACAACCTTCAAAAACTGAAAGCGTGTTCATGTGTGTCCAGTTCAGGAGAGACGGTCACTAGCACGGTCAGCCTTTCTCCAGCTCTTCCCAAGAAGATGAGAAAGTATAAGAAAAATAAAAGTGTGGAGCAGCCAGACGTGCCACCAGAGATACCAGCTAAAGGTAGAGTAACATTCCCAAAATACTTCTATGTGTCACCGTATGTGTATAAATCTTAGTTTAATAGCTAACATATTCCATTATTCCATCTCAGCTCCTATTGCAGACAAAATGCGAAAGCCGAAGCTTTTAAAACCTCAACCCAGAAAAGTGGTTTTGGTGAGTTACATAAATGAAATACACAGAAATGGATTATTTGTACTGCAGGACTCCCAGTTGTTGTATTTCATATGTTTTATGCGAGCTGTAACTCTGCTGTCGTCTTGAACCAACAGCCCAAAATCGCAGAAGAGAGTCTGATGTACGCTGAGCTCGAGCTGATGAAGCCTCTGCCCGAAGCCAAAACTTCAAAGACAGGAACGGTGTACGCTCAGATACTCTTCGAGGACAAACCTGTGTAGCATTACATGTTCTTGAAGAAAACTTTATTTATAATAACTAACTAATTTCTGATGTTTTGTACATGCAACCTTAAGTGAACTGTACATATTGTATATGCATATTCCTTTTTTTTTTCTAAGTTGTTCTATCTGTGACAAAAAAAAAGTTTCACATTCAGTGTCACTGAAATCTGAAAATTGCAATCTGTAGCTAAAAGGCACATAAATACAGTAGCCAACCAGTCTACAAAAGATGATGTAAACGTAAACACCAACAAATATGATCCAATTGAACTGATCTTTATATGAGGATATTTTGCACAATCTTCTCAAGAATGTTCTGGGTTCAATGCAAATTAATTTCTCTGAACAGTTTCTGTGGCCTGTGCTTTATGTATTTCAGCTTATATTAGTTATTATGTAAATGAATGGGTCATTTGAGCTGTAAAGGTGTGTAAACCATCCGCTTAGTGACGGGATTGAGTAGTTTCAATTTCTGACCATTTCTTCTCTTGCTTGAGGCTTAAACTCACTTAATTGTCATACATCTTTCAGTTCACTTTGCTTACCTTGATTGAAGCATGTTTAGATGTTTGTACTGGATGCCTTGCTTACGGATAATGTGATTTTTATATGTTTGTTTTCACAAGGCTGAATTATTTCTGGGGTAAATGAAAGCAGGCCACAGATGCACAACTTGTGTTGAACCCAAAGAATTCCTTTAAATCTGTTGAATTGCTGAAGCCTGTTTGTTTTTCTTTTCTTTTTTTAATGAAATGTTTTAATGGAAGAGTGTTTTTGATTTATAATGGAAAGCTAATGAAATATCAGGGCCTATCCCAATCCGGAATAGACATTTAGGCTCCACTGATACAAACTTTCAGTGTCTCTCCGACTCTTCAGGAATTAATTAGACACAATCTCTTACTCCAAGGGTTTTTGCAGCGCAGACTTACGATGTGTAAGAAAGTTATTAAACTGTGAAATGTATAGGGTCCTGAAGCCCACCACCTCCTCCGCTAACAAGAACCATCTGTGAATGACCCTCTGCTCAAAACATGCCGGAAATAGACGGTTTTTCTCTTCTGTTTTGTAAGTGTACTGTAAATAAATATTTCTATGTGAAAGAACATGACTAAACCTGACTTCTTTCATTGTGTATGTCCAAAATTTGAAATAAAACAAAACTGTCATATTCAGTTTCTGAGAGGCTTTGTGTGAACTGCGGTTTGTGGGATCGTACGAGGCAAAGTTTGACATGTGTTAGTGTTTAAATAGGAGGTTTCGTTCTGGACGTTTCCGAAATTAAAGCAGTACTATTTTAGAAAGCAGGGTGCAGAAATACTCGTCAAAGATATAAAGATTTTTTTAAATAATTTTTCATACAGTCATTGAAACCATCCTGTAAAGTTTTAATTCTGAAAGTGCACAGTGTATAAAGTTATTGTCTCTCAAAAGAAAGTCGACTCTGAATCATTGAAACATGATTGAGTCGTTTTTAAAACGAATCCCAGGCCTTTCAAGTTCACCATATTTCCTGCCCACTTGTTGATCCTTCCGCGTTGGTCTGAATGAAAATGCAAATTCATTCTTTTGGAGCATAACACGGTGGCCAAGAGAGCTCAACACACTGCAACTTAAGAAAACACATGCAAACAGAAAAAAACGACAACACATTAATAAAACATCTTCATCAATTTGACAGCACAGGCGCAGCAAATTCTCACAACGCAGCCAAACACGGACCACAACAGAAATGTTTCAGGGGGACCTGACAAACCCAGACTCGTCAGATTAGTCTAATAATATTCAAAAAGACCAATGAATCATATGATCAGGTTGTTAAAATAAAATAAAAAAACTCACCTTAAAGTTCAGCAACGACACCTCTGCTCTGACCTAAAGCCACGGAACAAATAATCAGGTCCCAGATGGGGTCGTCCCTTTTTGAGGACCCCCTGAAACATGTCCGTTTGTGTAAACAATGACTTAATATTTTCTGTTTCTCATAGAATTATAGTTCTGTATAGTTTGTTGTGTGATTAGCGGTTTTATAAGTAGTAGATATGTTAGGGAGGTGACACATAACATTTAAATTATGTTTTGCTAAAATGAAAGAAATGACTCGGAAAAGATTCGTTACTTTTGCTGAAAGAGACGCGAAGGTCAGAGTCGGTAAAATGATCCGACAGCTCCATCTCAGTCCTCTGTCGCTCCTGCTCCACCTTGGCCTCCCAGATCCCCGTCTCCACATCGGTCGCCAGTGCCATCTGGTCCGCCTTGGCCCTCTGGATCCTCGGCGTCGACCTGGCTCTTGTCTCCGCCTCGGGCTCCTCCTCCTCCACCTGATCCGCCGCCATTTTTCGGCCCCCTGGAGTCGGTTGCTGCTCCTCCGTCCGTCGGCTCCACCGTGGGTCACCATCATGGCTGTCCCTCCTAATTCCTCCTGCTCCAAACTCCTCCTGTTTCCTCCCTGGCTCCTTCCTCTGTCATCGCCACTCTGGACTCTCTATTCTGTCATCTTCCTCTCGGTCACCCGGCCACCTTCTAAACCTCCTCCATGCATCTACATTCCTTCTTATAGCGCTTATTGTTTTAAATGCAGTGAATCGCTTTTTGAAACTCTCCTGACAGCACCAGTATTGAAAATGATATTGATCTCTGCAAGTAAAATACATCTTTGGACAATGAAAAGTAGATTATGTGCAAGAGTTGTGTCTTCTGGTTAAACATGAGTCGTGACACACAGCAAACAAAAATCATTTCTAATTTTGGATCTTAGACTCGTGAGATTTACAGATATGTAACGTATGAATATGTGTACCAACAATGCTCTCGTGTGTAGGGCAATACCAAATACAGTTTGTACAGTATAAACACCATTACACCTATGGAGAGTCGCCGTAAACCACAAAAACCAACGTCTGTGTGTGTGTGTGTGTGTGTGTGTGTGAAGCAGCCATGTGTGAGGAAATTCTGAAATGCCCAAGGTGTCCTTAGATCACCTTTCCGACCCAAGCAATTTGCTGATGGGCTTTTGTTGAGGATATCAATGTTTAATTTAGTGACAGATGCACTGAAGAACTTGAAACAGCACTGAGCAAAAGATGTCTTACAAAAAGGTAGTAAAAATGTATTTTAAAACAAATAAAAGAAGGTAACACCAAATAACATCTTCAACATATGTGAAACTTTTTAGCAATTTCTGAGTGGGAACCTTTTTTTTCTTTCTGTTTTTTAACAGTAAACATAATGAAAAAAATATTAAAATAATTTCCTGTGTAATTTATTTTATTTAATCTTCCCTACATGGCAATACAAATGTATGTAAGAATTATAAAATAATTAAAAAAAGATAATCACAATGCTAAGCAAAATTCATAAATACATTTAAAAGTTTTATTTTTAAAGAAATACAGTTTAACAGCTAATATAACGTACAAATGTAACACAAATAAAAACTAATGAAATACAGAACAAAAACAAGTGGATGTTAGTGTGACAGAAGCTTTAGGGTTTTTTTTTTTTAAACTTTTAAAAGTTACAAAGTTTCAAAGTATTTGTTCTGAGTATTTCATTGTTGTTTAACAGCATCTTTATATATATATATATATATATATTAACACAAATAAACATTAGTGAAATGAAAGAAAATTACTAAACATTTAGTAAGCTTTAAAGGTTTAAAAGAAGGTCTTTTAAAGACTTTTTCCTGGATAATGACAGCAGTCTGACCATGATTTCTCAGAGCATTACGTGTTTCTAGATCATTGTTTTTGCTCTTCCTGGAGCAACATCTCCATTGAACAAACATAGCTATTATTCCAAGACATAGATCCGGAAGAGCATATACTCAGCAGAATGACACACATCTTACTTAGCAATAATGAGAGGACTGGCGTGATGATCCAGACCAGCCGTCACCTTATCTTAATGACCTAGATCACACCTACTGATCACAATACACTTGAGGGCTTCATCTCACAGATTTTACAAGAAGAAGAAAAAATTATCTTTCAATGATCTACAAGAAAATACATTTATTTCTGCAGTAGTGGCATGCATTTCTGTTGCATGCTCATGTATCAGGGAACTAAACATCACAGCTGTTTGCTGCCCTCTCTTGGTCTTAAAACACAAAGGCAGACAAGGTGATGTTTTGCGTGACTGTAAGTGAAATGTTATACTTAACACGTCAAAAATAAATCTAGTTGGGATTTACTGTTATGTATCCTGTTTCTTGTATAATGATACCAAGATATACCTGCTCCTTATCTCAAAGAAAAATGTGGTGCTCCATCTAGGTCATGCTGCATTAAATGACTGGACCGTTTGTGGAAATGGTTGCACTTTCAAACTAAACTAAATAAAATAAAATAGTAAAACCAAATTCAGCTTTAAAATGTCATATAATAAAGTTATGTAACAAAAATATAACGTAAAATGAAACAAGACAAATAGAACAAAAAAGTAAAACAAAAAAAAAGTAAATTGTAGCAATATAAATATAACAAAACAAAACCCAAAGTGAAATAAAAACAATGAAATAAAAAAACAAACAAATAAGAATTATGTTTTTTTTAAAGAATAAAATAAATGTAAATAAAGGTAAAACACCAACAAAATAAAGTACATTTCAATCAAAATAATTTTAATTAAAAAAAAATACAATAATAAAACCTCTTATTAATTGTAAAATACAAAGGGTGGAATAAACCATATCCAATAAATAACATACATTGTAAAAAGTCGGGCTTGCTTTAAGAAATAGTTTACATTCAGGCAAAGCAAGTAACCACAACAATCCTAACAAATATTAGAGCAACATGCATGCTAATACAACGAGCAGCCTGTAACTAATGCTAATAAAAGCAACTCTCTGTTGCCTGGAGATCAGCCAAACAAAGAGTCTCACAGCAAACCTCCAACAGCTCTGTCTGCTCGAGGAAGTGAAGTGAGGCGAGCTCACCCGGCTGGTTTTTACTTACAGGCTTTCCGAGAGAAGCTTGTGCATTATTCACACAGAGCAGATCCCTGACAGAGACGACCAGTAATGATATGAACACAGTACTAGTTCAGCTCTGAACCGCTCACAGAGACACACAGATCCAATCACAGCAGGTAAGAACAAACATCACTGTAATAATGACACTTTCCTTTCCAGTTTAAACTGTTAACAGTTTATTAGTACTTGTTTAATGTTTCATTGCTAGGTTGCACAATGTTACAGACTGAATTATGTTATTGTATATATATATACATTGTATACATATATATCACTTTACAATAAGCTTCCGTTTAGATATAACATGAACTAACAATTACCAATCAATGATAAAACATTTATTATCAGTGTCAATTTCAACATTTACTAATAGGTTATTAAAATTAAACTTATAGGTTCATATTATTTATTTATATTTTGATTTAACAATGAACAGTACTTTTTTTTTTTGTCTATGAATGATAAAAAAAGATAAATACTAAACAAAGAATAAATACTGTAACAAGTGGATCACTCATTGTTAGTTATGTTAATTAATGGGAACTTATAAAGTGTTACTGATATTGTTCTGTTAAAGATTGGCTAAAATAAAGATTAATAATACTTAGGTTACACAATTTATTAATGTTGATTAATGATTTTTTTTTTTTTTTTTTTTACATATACCAATACATTTGTAACATTTTAAGTTGTTACACTTTATTTTAAGGTGTTCTTGTTTCAGTGTAATTATACTTTAAAGCACTGAGTAATATTAAATAACTACATGTACTACATGGTTAGGTTTAGGATTAGGGTTACTTGCATGTAATTATATATAATTCATGTATATTATAATATTAATTACATGTAACGTGTAACAAGGACATTTTAAAACAAAGTGTTACCAAATTAAATAGCATTGATTAGTTAATGTATAATCATGAATTAACAAAGAAAATAGTAGGCTATTTTAAATCTGAACATTTACTTGTTGCTGTAAATACAGTAAAAGTGTTGATTTTAGTTCAAGATATTGAACGCATTAAGTGATATAAAATAAAACTTTGCATAAATTAAATATCAGTTAATGCATCATGAATAAAGATGAATTAGCAATGAAAGCAAACTGTAAACACTGACTGAGTTTATTTCAAGATCTCTGATGCATTATCTAAATAAACTGAAGCTTACAGTAAGGTTTTCTGTCCTGTGAGGTGCAGTGAGCCGTATGCTTTCATATAATCATGTAAAGCAAAAACAGTAGCCATGGTCGGCAGTCTGGGTAGCCTTTCATTTGATTAGAGTCGTTCAGCAGCAGCGCTGGAGCGTGACAGTCACCTCTATCAGACATGGCTGTAATGTGTCTCCAGGGACTGGACTAATCATCACGAGCAGAAAGGACAGCTTGTGAATTTACATGAAGAAACCATCAGCACTGTATAACAACTTGGTTCCAAAATGCAGTATATTACCATGTTGCCTTCTAAGACATCTTAACTCTTCACAAGAAGCAATTAAGCACATATTAATGCCTTATTCTACATTCCTAATCCTACCCAATACCTAAACTTAACAACTATCGCACTAACTATTAATAAGCAGCGAATTAAGAATTTATTGAGGGAAAAGTTAGTTAATAGTTAACAAGTATTGCCTATTCTAAAGTGTTACCGAAGCAAGTGACATATAACCAGACAGTTTCAGGCAACCGATTATTAATGATTACACTTTCAAAATAAGAAAAAATATATATATAAAAATGAATAAACAAAACAGTAAAACCAAATGAAATTTAAAATAAATGAAAAATAAATTAAGTAAATACATAAAAAATAATACAAATTAATAAAAAAAATAAAAAAAACAATTAAATTAAAAAACCTACTTACATGATTTCTTTTAACACAAAATTCCTTGCTCCAAAAGTGTGTGTAGTTTCCTGTAAGGGGTAGGTTTAGGTGTAGGGTCAGTGTAGGACAATACCACATAGAAACACCATTACACCTATGAAGATACCCCAGAAACCACAAATGCAAGTGTGTGTGTGTGTGTGTGTGTGTGTGTGTATAGGATATACAATAAGGGAAAAGAAAAAGAAATACATTAATTAATAATAATAAAAAACATCGACCTTTCTGTGTGCCTTTACCCCTGTTTTCTCCAATAGTACATGTATTGGCTCAAAAAGTTCATTTCAATTTGTTTATTTTTAGGGATAATTGTATTGATTTCCGCATATGAAATCTATAATTTCTCTTTCATACATAATGGGATTTATAGGACCATTTCATTAATGCTTTTAAATGCTGCCAGCATAAATGAGACCCTGGAGCACAGAAACAGAATTGAAATATATATATATATATATATGATATATTACAAGACCAACTACTTTCACCTCAAATAATTTAAATTGAAAGTATACCATTATCCTAGGTTTTGCTCATTTGTCATTACTTTTGGTAAAACTTTATTTAGGGTGTCCATAATACAGAGTTATTATCTAGTAAGTACTTAGTAGTAGCTGTTGTACTTACATAAAACAAAATGTACTTGTCATCTGACTAAGTTATGAAACAGCTTGTAATTATGTTGATGTAACAGACGACTAGTGTTACACATTTGTAACAGACCAAAGGAGAAAATATGTAACCAAAAGATTATCACATAAGTGTTACAGACTTTATACAACATAATTATACATTCAAATTCACAGACATAAGCTACTTAAAATAAAGTGTATGAAGATTGTACTTAAGTGTAAGTATCTGTGTAACAGACTCGGTGTGTAACATATGTGTAACATCTACTGTGTAATAAATTATTTTGATGCAGACATCTTAACATCTTTGACCCTCATATAAAGCTCACCCAATGTTGCATTGTTCCTAGACACAATGGTGAAGGGGAAGAAGAAGTCAAGCGAACCGTCTGGTAAAAAAATCACACTCAAGATGGCTAAGAATGCTCTGAAGGTGACTGTAGATGGCAAGCGTCGTCTAGATCTCAGCAACATGGCGATCGCCACATTTCCCAAGTGCATCCTGAAGCTCTGTGACATCGATGAGCTGGACCTCAGCCGCAACCTCCTCAAGAAGATCCCAGACGCCATCGACAAGTTTGTGAACCTCCGTCTGCTGGACCTGCACAGCAACCATCTGGAGCAGGTCCCTGTGGCTATCGGCCGTCTTCATAACCTCTACAACCTCAACCTGTGCAACAACCGTCTGAGCTCCTTGGGCTTGCCGCATGAACTTGGGCTCCTGAGGAACCTACGGGTCCTTAACCTGGGAATGAACCATATCGAGAGCCTGCCTCCATCCGTGTCTGCCCTCAAAGAGCTGCAGGAGCTGGGCCTGTTCAACAACCTCCTGACTCATCTACCCAAGTGCATCCAAAGCCTCCCAAAGCTGCAGAAGCTGAATGTCAAATCCAACCCCATCCCTACTGACGAGTCAACAGACGTGGACCGCATCCAGAGAGCCAAATATCTGTATCTGGTGCGGGAGGACTGCCTGTGCACCGACTGTCTGAAGAGATGCATGGAGGAGCGAGATAAATTAGACAGCCGAATGAGTGCCGCTTCTACATTAAAGAAGTCAATGTTTGCTGGTCTCATTACGCCAAACTCTGTAGCACAGGAGAACCAAGCTTTATGGAGGTGAACTAAAGTGCTTGAAAAATCAGTCCTAAAAAGTCCTGTCTTGCTGGTATCTACACTCTTAAAGGGGCCATCTGATGCCTATTTTCCCAACCTGGTCTCAATATTGCACGTTTCACCACAGTTTCAAAGAGAAATGTCTACTGAGTGGCCCCCAAAACTAGCCCAGTCACATGGCAGTTTGTGACTATATCACAAAATTGGGAACATGAACATGATTATTTTGTTATTTTCGTAAGTCCAGCACGTTTTTAAAACTAGGATTCCAGTGGATGCATCCATTTGTGCTGGACTTAGATAAATAGAGGAAATAGAGAAATAATCCTGTCCATGCCACGAAAAAAAAAACGTGCGACTGGGTTGCCTAAAACATAGATTTAATATGTGAACCCTGGCACAGTTTTATTACATTGATATAGGTATGTATTGTGGTGGTTCAGAATTGAAATATCCATGGACTGTTACTAAAAGTTACTCCTTTATCACAGAGGTCATCAAACTCAGTCCTGGAGGGCCGGTGTCCTGCAGAGCTTTGCTCCAACTTGCTTCAACACACCTGCCTGGAAGTGGAGTATACCTTATAAGACCTTGACTAGCTGCTTCAAATGTGTTTGATT
Source organism: Enteromius treurensis (assembly GCA_032275025.1). Classification (NCBI taxonomy): domain Eukaryota; kingdom Metazoa; phylum Chordata; class Actinopteri; order Cypriniformes; family Cyprinidae; genus Enteromius; species Enteromius treurensis. Next base: position 744,311 of record JAUCMU010000057.1, on the reverse strand, counting down.
AGGGTTGGAGTTAAACTCTGCAGGACACTGGCCCTCCAGGACTGAGTTTGATGACCCCTGCTCTATCATGTTGGAAATATGCCCTACACCAAATTCACCCCTAAACTTACCTGATAGCGTTAACAAATGCAAAACTGATATTAAAACACATTTGTTGATTGAACCGGAGCTCCTCATCAAGTACATGATATGTACTTATTGGTACGTATTTTGTGTCCCACTAAAAAGTGCACCAAGGCACATCTATGCGATGAGACCAGGTAGCATTTTTCACAAGTTGATATGGTTCTTACATTTACATTCATCATTTAGCAGATGCTAAACAACAAAAGAGCAATGACATGCAAGTGCTAGCGCTACAACAAGTCTCAGAATACAATAGAAAAAAAAACAGAGCAATCAAGTGTATAATAAATGAAAAGAAAACAAATAGATATAATAAAAAAAAAGTGCATGTCTCCTTAAATGCTAATGAGCTAAGCTGACTCCGCCCCTCTCTTCAGTGAAGTGAGTAGCAGTTTTCTGATGCTGCGTCCAAAATCGCATACTGCTTAAGTAGGTATTGACATGTATTGACATTTGACATGTTCACTGACAGACCAATAATGGCCATTGCTATCCAGGCTGACCCAAAATAAAATTCTGGCAGTGTCAGAAGATATATCATTATAGGGTGGTTGTGTACACACACACTGCCAACACACCTTTCAGTTCAAACATGTAAAAGTGTATTTTTCATCTGATGACCTCTTTACAAACAAATGTTCTTTATTGGCATCAAAGGTTCCATGAAGAGCTTTTAACATCCATCGAATCTTTCCATTCCACAAAATGTTTTGAAAAAAGGTTTTTTTGATAATTAAATGTTCTTTACACAAAATGAACTCTTTGTCTATGGCAGGTGTTTCAGCCCAGGAGCCCTGCAGAGTTTTGTTCCTACACACATACTTAGCATTTTTCAATTAAGCCTGAAGGACTTGATTAGATGGATCAGGAGTGTTTAATTAGGGTTGCATCTAAACTCTGCAGGACTCCGGTCCTCCGGGAATTAAGTCTGACATCCCTGGGGCTGGTTGCACAAAATGTTAAGACAAGTCTTAAACGTTAGTCAGCTAATTTTTTCTTTAAGACTGATCACAGTTTTTTTTTTTAATTCACTTACATAAATAATAAAACAGATTACTCTTGGCTAGCTGCTAGCTGGTCAGACAAGCTCTTAAGACACTGCCTTAACATGAAGGCTAAGTTTATGCAACTGGCCCCAGGACTGTGGGATCATTTCAAAAACCCTTTTGGGAGCCTTTATTTTTCAGATTGTACAGGAAAAGTGGAGATCTAATACATAACACCAAACCTTTTGTATGATGTGTTTAAGTGTTTAAGCTGCCTGTCACTAGCAAAGCTTATTGATGTCCTAGGAAAATATGCAAGCAACATTTTAATAGCATGCTAATCATGCTAGTAACATGTTAGCAAACATGCTAACAACATGCTAATAATGCTAAAACATATTAACAGCAAGCACGTAATCATGTTAACAATTTCATGTTAAAAAACAACATGCTAAATATGCAAGAAACATACTAATCACGCTAATCAAGCACAATAATAACATGTTAACAATACATTAATAATGCTAGCAATGTGTTAACATATGCTAGCAATATCTGTGTAACCCATCCATCTAAACTTTCACACTTAAAACTTTTACATTTTTACAACACTTTTGACCATTGTTGAATAAATGTTGTAATGTAGATCCTGCCTAAATGTGCATATAAATTTGCGTCAAACACTGTGCATTACTGTTTTGTTTCATGAAATCACAATAAAAGACAATTTAAAAAGAAAACCATGTTTTCATAAAGGGGTATCCTTTGAATCAGGTTTATCATGCAATAGCTTCTATTCACCACCAGAGAGCAGCAAAGCTCTTCAGAGCCTCGGTTCTCACCGCTTCCCCCTTCAGGGCATACAGTGACATCACATCACATCTGGACAGTGTGAACAACACACCTGTCATTTTAAGAGGTCAAGATGTTATGTACATTTGTCGAGGTTTTAGGCTTCATTAATAAATTATAGATGTAACTTATTTAAAGCTAAAATCTAAAATTCATACAGGAACACCAAAAGATAATCATTCACTTTAAAGGGACATTGTGAGCTTAATGACTGTAAATGGAGCAGAATTAAACTTATAATAGCTTCTGAGGTTACCAATACCTTTCAAATACTTATGACAGAGCTTAATTATGTTCACAATCATCTACTTTTGTTATGAAGGACAAGTGCTGGTGAATGTAATTGCGTCCATATTGATTTCTTTTTTCTCTCTCTCATTTCTCTTGAGGAACAGTTCCACAATTATCACTCGGCTCAATTCTATAGATTTTCCCTCATTGACACTCTTTTGAAGATCTGCTCATGACAAGTGACATGTTAAATGTCTGAAAAGATTTCTCATGGCAAATGAAGAAGATAACATTTAGACCAAATTATGTGATTTAGTAGATTTGTTTTTTTGGTACAGTATACAAGTGTTCGACACCATGCGTTGTGCAATTTAAAAGAATTAAGTACTGAAAACCAAACTGGATGAACACATATAACTGGAGCATGTGAAGTTTGGAGTATTGTTGTTTGATGTTCCACATCTGGAAATGAATGATTTGAGGAGGTCTTTAATCCCATTACTCCCACCAGAAGACAAAGTAAACAAAATTCAACAGTGCTGTTAGGACGAAGTGGATCAAAGTCAAGCCAAAATAGTATGGAAGAACAAAGATTTTACACAGAAAAATGGTGGTCCACGTTCTTGAGTTGTAACAACAGGCACTAGACAACTTGAAAATCACTTAAATAATATGTTAAGTTATTACAAATTGTACAAATATGAGAAATTGTCTTGTTTTATTCACAAACATTAGACTACATCACCTTTATAACAGTTAATCTTCTTTAAAATAAAATAAATAAGTTAAATTATGTAAATTATGTAAATGTTGTATGTGGTGATCTGTGTATAAGTTCTGTAAAATAACACCAATAATTCTGTAAAAATATATATTAAAAAACTATTCAAAATGTATGAAAAAATATGAGTATGATGCAAAAACAGGGATATTCATTTGTGTTTTTTCACAAACACAAGGCTTTACCATTTAACAGTTTTAAAATAGATTGATTTAATGAGATTTAACTATTTTAATATGAAAAACAACAACAAAAACAAATAGGAGTTCTGCATCGTTATCATTTAAAAAATCTACCATAAACATCTCCTGTTGCTCCATCATCACCGCATGGGATGTCTCTGGAGGTGTCCTCCTGAATTATTAATACTTTGCTAAATCAATAAGTCATGTGACATCGCATCTCAGTCAACAGGGCGTCTGCAGCACTAATCAGAATTCATCTGAACGATTGAAGGTCTATTGATCGCTCGGTCCTAAATGTCATAATAGACTGGCTGGGGTTTGAAACTGAAACAATAAAGTGATAGACAACATTTTTCTGAAATATAAATGACGTGTCACTGAATCACTGCCATCTGAAAGCTACAACCAAGCCAATCTCTTCAGTGCTGCTTCAAGTTCCTGAGCAGAATAGGCTCTTTAATAAAAAATGTACCAGAAAACAGCCACTTCAAAAACACATCACAAGATCAAAGAATCCAGCGATGACGATTACCCGACATCCCTGGGAGACTAAACATCCTGCCTGCACAAAGCAGCTAAATCATCAACTAAACATCTCATGTGGGTATAAAATGACCAGACGGACAAGTGCATCCCATCTAAGTGGTTTAGGACATGTGCATGTTCAAAAGAGATGCATAAAAGCATCTGCCAAAGTGGATGTTTATGAGAAATAAATTCTTTTGTGAAAACGCAGATGGGCATTTTTCCGGGCAGACCTCAGATTAGCTCGACTGCAATTACAGAAAGATATTCTGAATATATGAAATCAATGCACCATCTTATCCTAAACATAAACATCATGGATCCTCAAAGGGCATGCCTGGACAAACACACGTTAGGAGGGAACAAATCTCTTTATTTGAGAGAGCAGAGTGTATTTGGAAACTGGCAGGTCAGTGTTGGTTACCCTCGGCCCCGGTGGAGGTGGAGGCGGCTGAATGAGGTTTTTATGGCCGTCTCATTTAGGCCTCCTTCCACCCCCAGGCTTTCTGAGGAGCAGCTGTGGTCTGCAGGGCTGAGGATTGAATGGCATTGGTGCAGCTATTATCTGTCATACTGAGAGAGTCTTAGGAAAAGGCAGGGAAGAAAAGGAAGACAAGGGCAGGAGGAGACACAGGGTGGAGAGAATGCTAAATGGAGATTTGAGACGGCAATGAGTCTGTAGTCGAGCACTATCCAGTAAAATAACACCATAATCCAGTAAAAATAAAACAGTCATGGATTACATGAAAATCACCTACTATTAAAAAAAAAATAAAAATAAATCACATGACATGAGAATATATATTATGTATAGCTAAAAAAATTACAGACTAAATTTCCTGGTTTGGAATATATATATATATATATAGAGAGAGAGAGAGAGAGAGAGAG
>JAUCMU010000057.1:705393-721623 GCA_032275025.1 Enteromius treurensis | reverse complement strand
TGGCCAGCGCTGGCATCTCCAGCTGATCATGACAGCATTGGAAGAGTTCTCAAACTAATTACTTTTTCTTAGTTTCTTTGTTCATTTTTATTAATCTAAAAAATATTTTGCACTATAGCCTTATGCATGTAAATGTGCATGAATTATCCTCAAGGAAGCATAGATGTCAAGATTAACACCACACCGTGCATTTTTTGTAAGGAGTGATGTCTGTTTTGTCTGATTAAAACTATAACTGAGCTGCTTCATCTCTCAAGGCATATTTGGCCAGCGTTTGGAGGACACTGTACAGTATGAAAGAAAGTTTGGTCCTCGTCTCGCCCCACTTTTAGTGGAGCAGTGCGTGGATTTCATCAGGGAACAGGGTCTTGACGAAGAAGGCTTGTTCCGGATGCCAGGACAAGCCAACCTTGTGAAGGAGCTTCAGGAGGCATTTGACTGTGGAGATAAACCTCAGTTTGACAGGTCTGCATCTCCTCCTGCACAGACATGGAGCACTAAACCATCTGCTCTTACTAACCCTGTGATTGTCATTTCTAGTAACACTGATGTCCACACCGTAGCTTCACTGCTGAAGCTGTATCTCAGGGAGCTCCCCGAGCCCGTCGTTCCCTTCTGCAAATATGAAGACTTTCTCACTTGTGCTCAGCTCCTGGCCAAAGATGAGGAGGAGGTTAGTGACTGCATTGGTTCAATCTTTTAATAGTTAGTCTAGAACCAAATACTGGTTTTTGTAGTTACAAACGTATTTATTTATTTAACATAAATAACAAAGAGGTGGAAAGAATTGCACAACCCTTTTTGTACTCCATTTAGAAAATTTGACACATTTAAATATATATAAATGTTGACTAATATTATATGATAATTTTTACTATTAGTATAATTAAGCACAGGTTTGCAAACATCAAGTTTGTCAAAATGTGTAACATTCAATAAATAAATAAATACAAATCTGCACCAGAATTATTAAGATCAAGTCTTTTTAGTTGCCACTCTTTAAGAGCTTGTTAGTTTAGAAATATATATAGGTTACATTAGGTTTATAGTCCTAACCTAATGATAAGAATTCCACAAATCAAAAATAGGAAAATAATACTTTGATGACAATAATAATGGCCCATCTGATGTGTTGAGCAGACTTTTGAACGTTTGCCGTTTTTGAGAAATTAATCCAAAGAACGCAGCTGCTGTGTTGGAACAAGCTTAATGAATTATCACATGAATATACAGGGCTGTGCAACAAAAACACAGAAAGCTGTTGAGCTGTTTGTTGGTATTAGTATGTAATGTTTCAGCAGTTATGTTGTCGAAATGCATGTTTGTGTGCTCATAAAAAAGAAAGCCTTTTCAGTCAGTATGTGGTTTGCAAGCCAATGTTCCTCCCACATATTTCACAGCTGACATGATGAGATGCACAGATGCAGAGGGTGCAAGTCAAAATTTAATTCCCAGATTACATTATTCACATAATCTGTGTTTCAAGGAAAATAATTTAAGAGAAGGCAGATTTTCTCAAAATATAAAATAAACCGTCAATATTTTCTCTTGAATTCGAAGCACAAGATGTTTTGGTCGCTTCAATGACTTCATGTTTCCACAGGGAATACAAGAATTAGGGAAGCTAGTGACGACCCTTCCAGCTGCCAATTACAACCTTCTGAAATATATATGCAAGTATGTCCAACATAAACACTTCAGACACATTTCTGTCAGTTGTTTTCATGCTTCAGTGCTGAAAGTGAGCTCTGTCGTTGTAGATTTCTGGATGAGGTCCAGTCTCACTCAAATGAAAACAAAATGGGTGTGCAGAACCTGGCCACCGTGTTTGGACCAAATATCCTCCGTCCTAAAATGGAGGATCCAGTAGCTATTATGGAAGGTAAGCACTTATTCTTGAATTTCCAACCCATTACTTTGTAAAACAAAAACACTGCAAAACTAGACACCACATTGGGTTTTTACTCTTTGAGTCCTCTTTGATTTTGCATGCTCAGCCACTCCCCATGCACGCAGATATAAAGAGGCAACAGGTGCATCCACTGTTGAAGTGGCGAGATGTCCCTAGCAAACAGCAATGATTCAAGGTTGTGGCATGGGGACATCAAATATCCATTCCCTCCAACAAGGTTTACGTACATAACTGAGAGGTTCCTTATCTTTAAGAGACAAAGAGCTGCTCCGAGTACTACTCCGGGTGCGTTCCACGTATATGCAAAGTGGTCTTACAGGACACAGCAACCCCTCTGAGGGCAGTGCTTGAAGGTTCACCGCCCGATCGTGGATAGGCATGGTGGGAACCTTGGGAACATATCCAAGCTGGGGTCTCAGGACCATGTCAGAATAGGCGGGCCCACTCTTCGCTCACTGAAAATGCTTGGAGGCCCCCGACCCTCTTGTTGGAAGTGGCGTAGTCAGGAGTGCTGTCTTACCAGACAGAAATTTAAGCTCAACTCAATACAGTGGCTCAAATGGACCCCTGCCAGTCAGGACAGTAGAGGGACCTAGTAGGGAACCAGAGATGGCCTAGAAGGATGACCCCTCAGAAACCTCACGAGGAAATCATGCTTCCTCAGGGACCAGCCATCCACTGTATTGTGATGTGCTGTGATATCAGCTAGCCACATACACTTTCAAGGTGGAAGGTGACAGCCTACGATTCAAACTTTCTTGCAGGAAAGAAAGCACTACTCTAATCGCGCATCTTCTGGGTCTTCTTGCTGAGTCTCTTACGGGACCCCAACAGTTTGCGAACAGAGTCAACTTCAGTGCATAGGCTTGCCTCACAGATGGAGCTTTAGCCTGAATGATAGTGTTCACCACGTCTGGTGGCACATCACTTAAGTCTGCCATGTCTGGATCTTTAGAAACCTTCACGTGTGACTCATAGATGGGACGTGACTTAAGCGATCTGCCACCAGCAGTAGAACTGGCATTCTTCTCACCATGATGGCAAGGGTGCCAGAGTGTGCCAAGCCCCTGAGAATGGAGGTCCTTCCGCAGTTGGTTGTGGCAGGGAGGGGTTGTGGCAAGGAGCAAGAGTTTTGAAATTCAGGTCTGGGTGGACCAGTAAGGTGCAACCAGCAATACCTGTTCCTCATCTTCCCTGAGCTTGACACTTGGTCAAGGTCATGGCTAGGGACTGAATGAGCAGCAACATGTTGTCTTTGGACTTGAGAGAGCGTAACCAGTGCTAAAGTGTTCTCATGTGAAGCAATCTATGTGGCATGACTGCAGCTGTGGATGCAACATGCCCCAGGAGCCTCTGTTACCATTAAACCCCTGACCCTGGAGGGACCAGTCAGAGATGCATGGGAAGGCATTGTGTCCCTGAGCCGCAAACCTTTTTGGCAGCTGGCAATAAGACCATTGAGGGCGAGAGTGAGGAGACAGCGTGTTGCTCAGTGTCAACCCAAGAGCCTGATGGTCAGGAGAAAAAGTAAACTGCTCTTTCTTGGAGAATGAGGGTACCACTGGCCCTTGGGCCAATGGCGGAACAGAAAAAAATGTGGTTCCGCCATGGGCCAGGGCAGCTCTGAAGGCCGCAGGAGGGTGCCCTCGTGATAGGCAGACTGTGGCGTGGCCTGTGACGGAGCGATGGCTGCTGGATCACTCCGAGCAGGATGTGCCGGATAGCTTCATTTGTAATGCTGGCCTAAGTCCTCACAGAATAGCCCAGTCTGGGAGATGGGAGTGTCAAGAAAGCACACTTTGTCAACATCTCTCATCTCAGTCAGGTTGAGGAACTGCATCTGGAGAGGGAAGTCAGTTGCCATGCACAGCTAATAAAGCAACCTTCTTTTTTTCCGATTCTGGCCGAAAAAGGGGCCTTTCACAAATTCATTAGTTCCTCATGCTGCTCAAAGAGGAAAGGAACCAGGTCAGGAGGAGGAGGGAGAAGAGGACCATTGATTTATACCCAGGTACATGGGGAGTGGCTCATCATGCAAATCCACTAGCCAGTTTTCTTGCCATTTTATCTCAGTCAGAAAGAATTCGGGCTCCGGAGTAAGACCCCTATGAAAGAAAACATCTACTGATTTCATTGCTAATACTTATTAGTGCTTTGTAATGTTGTTTTGTGAAATTGACTATTTCGGAGTGAAAGCTCTCTCTTACCTATTTTAAGGACTTTCATCCTTATTTATGATTTTAACATCACGTTTAGAGGAGGTTGATGGAATACAGTATTGTGTGTGTGTGTGTGTGTGTGTGTGTGTGTGTTTTATAGGTACCTCCCTTGTTCAGCATCTCATGACACTGCTCATCAGCAAACACGAGCGCCTGTACATTGAAAAAGACTCAGAAACATCACAGAACCAGGTGGAGCTCAAGGACCAAAGCCAGCAACTTCAGCAGTCCAACCTGGTGGACTGGATCTCTGAGGAGGATCTCAACACCTGCCCATCTACAGATGCTGCTTTAGCCTCTAAGCCCCCACCTCAGGGAAAGGGAGAGACAGCCATCAGCCCAAGTAAGCAGACCAAGACGATTCCTGGATGGAAATATACCTTCAAAGGTTCCTCGGCCAAAGGAGCCTCCGCAGTGGATGGTGGAAACTGGTTAATGAATGGTCTGTCCTCACTGAGGGGACACCGCCGAACCTCGTCCGGCGAGCGCTCCAGGGACTCAGGCTCCTCTCAGAGACTGTCCACTTATGACAACGTCACTTCTTCCTCGAGTCTGGGCAGTGTGCTAAGTATGGACAGCACGCCATGGTCCTCCTCGTCCTGTGAGATCTCGGTCACTGACTCTGGAGGTGAGCCGCTGGGGACAGAAGACGGGCCGAGTGCTCCAGAAGAACGGAGTGAGGAGGAAGCCAAGCCCGGGGAACATGAGGAGGATGCTGTGGAGAAGCGCTCGAGTGGTTTGTTTAGCAGTGACAATGGGAGCTCCGCACCGATCATTAGAGTCGTGGATGAAGATGGAGATGCAGACGAAAGCCCTTCGTCTCTGGTCAGCGCTGTGGAAGAACTGAAAGAAGAGCTGAGGAAGCAGAAACAGACTTATGAATCTAGAATTAAACAGTAAGGCTGGTGTTTTTTTAAACAACAAGCGTGGTTGGAATTGTTTAAAAATGACACCTAAATTTAAAGGGCTAAAAAACGACATTATTTTGTATATTTGGTGTAATGCATTGTGTTTGCTCAATTTAGTGTTTAAAAAAACCACATTATTTACTATCACTCCTCTTTGCCTCGCCTTCTGAAACTCAACATTTTTACAGTATAAAGCTTGTCGTTCTGAAAAGTGCAGCTCTGATTGGCCAGTTATCCAGAGCAATGTGATTGGCCAAATACCTCATGCATTTGATTCAAATGTTACGCCCTTTACTATATTTGGAAGCACACATTGTCTCCGTGACAACAATACTAAAGTGAAAATAAAAGTTACGCCTTTTTTTTGGGGTGGTTGTATTTGTTTAAAAATGACACCTATATGACACTGCAAAAAATTACATTATTTTGTGTATTTGGTGTAATGCAATGTTTACATAATAAGGTTAAAAACACATTTTTTTACGTCATGACGTACATTATTTTCTCTCCTTTTTGCCTTGCCTTTCTGAATCGCACCAATTTTTCTAAAACTCATCGTTCTGAAAAGTGTGGTATTCTCTGATTGGCCAACTCTCCAGTGCATTTTGATTGGCCGAATACCTTAAGCGTATGATGGAAATGTTACGCCCTTTGATATATTTGGAAACACGCACACACCATCACCATGACAACAGTACTAAAAGAAAGATTATAAGTAAATGATACTCTTCAAAAGACTTGAAATTGCAACACATGACCCCTTTTAAGCTCTGTTTCGGTAGGACTAGTTTCTAGTAAAGGTCAGGTAAATTTGTTTCTCACATATATAAAAAATACCCTGCATTTAAGCATCATTTGTACTAAACATTTTAAATTACTTTTGTGCTTAAATGGGCAGTGCACATAAAAATAAATAATTATCATCATTTGTCATAATTTACAACAAGTTGTTTCCAAACCAATATGTTTATTTCGTCTGCTGAACACCAAATAATTTATTCTGAAGAATGTTGGTAATCAAACAGCTGCTGGTGGCATTGACTTCCACATTACTATTTTTTCCATTTGTACTATATTAAACTGCTCCTTTATGTCAGGAGCTTTCAAATAATATAACCCTTTAAAAGAATACATGTACATAATTCCATGTACAAAGACTTATGTATGCTATGTGACAAATACATACACACTACACTACACACACACACACACACACTATATATATATATATATACATGCTACATATTAAAACATTTATTCAGGTTCAGTTTATGAATATGTAGGCTACATATATATATATTTTTTTTTTTTCATAATTTGCACTAAAAAGTTTAACTCAAGTAAGGGGCACAAGTAAGGGGTTTTTAAATGTTAATTTTAAATGATAATATGATCCCGTCATATTAACACGTCATATCAAGAATGTATTTTTTAAAGACCAATTTATTTAGTTTTGACCAATGTAAATTATAATCATGGTTTTAGTATATTGTTTTCCTTAAGCCACCACTAGAGTTAGTTGTACAAATAAATGTAAATAAATATACTGTTTTTTACTGTCAGTAGAATCAAATAATTAGTTTTTCCAGCCCTTACAAACCAACAAGAAACTTGTATTAAATTTGTGTTAAATTTTCATGATATCCGCTGTGATATCTGGTTTCTCACACGTCTGTGTTGTGCCCTCTGCAGGCTGGAAGAGTCGAGTTCAGCCCTGTGTGCGCAGATGGAGAGACTCGAGCAAGAGATGGAACAGGAGAGGAAAAGAAAACGAATGCTTGAGATCAAACTGAGGAACTCTGAACGGGCCCGTGAGGATGCAGAAAACCGCAATCGCCTCCTTGAGAAGGAGATGGAAGACTTCTTCTCCACGCTGGGGGATCTGGCTCTTGGGAGCCGCACCAGTGACATTTAATGCAGAAATAAACATGAGGACCAGAGCTCTCAGGTGTCTCCACGAATCCTGCGGACAATTTTATGTCTAAACATTTTTGTGTTCATCAAATCAGACCTAACGTTCAACTAGAAAGGCCTTCCAACGTCATACTAATTCTGCTGGTTACTTTTCCAAGGACAACGTTCCCATCAAGCCATTTTAAACCTGTCATTTTAAAGCAATTTCATTGTCAAAATATGAGTCCATAATAACACTTCCTCCATCTCCTGTCGTCTATCACACCAAAATCAAGCCACACATTTGTTTAGAGCCGTTTTAGAATGTTTTTTCTTGTTAACTGGTGCAGATTTTTCTCCTGATTCAGACAAACCAACTTGCTCACTGGAAGAAGTGTTATTATGGATTCATATTTTAGCCAGAAGCAGCAGTTTGAAGTAAAAAATGTGTTAATAATCAATACGTTTCTTACAAACATGCGTGTTTTCGCTTCGAATTTTTTTTTTTTTTTTAAATGTTTTTAACAGCTATTTGGACACTGAGACACTGGCAATGCTATTTCTCCAAATCTGATGAAGAAACAAACTCACCTTCATCTCAGATGACTTGAGTGAGAGGACATTTCTAGCAGATGTTCATTTTTTGGAAGAATACACTGCCTCACAAAAATTTTTAATGCACGCATTTTGACAAAAACGGCTCCAAATCGTGGCATTGAGAATGTTTTCTTGCATATTCAGTGATATTTCAAGGCCACTTTCATTAAAAAAAGAAAAAAAGTTTGAAAGGTGACTGTCAATGGATCTAATATTATATTTATTTTACACTGTGTAAGTGTATAGAAAGGCTAGAAACGCTCTGTGGATGTGAGTGGTCAAATACTGTCATAGATTTTGTAGGCGGTTTTCCAACGCATAGTAGGTTCAATTATATATTAGCATGATGGCCGTAGCCTAATGGTTCATTTTTCAGGCTGCTAATATAAATGTTTCAGGTTTAAGACCCAGAAACTGGACATCACCACTGTGCCCTCAAGCAAAGTGCTTTTTGCTGCTCAACACGTTTCAGTTATCAATCAATTATTTGCATTTTACTAGAACAGCTTTTACAAAAGGACTTTAATGCATATTTAGAGTATGTGAAGATGTTACACATCACGATTAGAGCATTATACTGCGGTCATACATGACGATTAGACTTTGTGCTGTGCTGAAATGTTACCAAGTGTCACTGTGGTGGTATGTAATTATTCACAAAGAACTAAATTAAACGAACTGAAAAGAATGTACTTCATGATGGTTTGTCATCAAGCGTGATTTGTTCCTTTGCTCGAGCTTGATCACGAGCAAGCTGACTTTTCACTGTTTGTGGCGTGTGATGGGGATTTTTTCATTGTTCTTCTATCGTTCTACTCATAGTAGTAATTACTCAGCCATTCAGTTCAGTAATGTAAAGGTTTTCTGCATTTTTTTTTTATAAGACGAAAGCTTAAAATTAAATTAGTCTCTTAAATTAGAGCATAAAATCTTAAATTCTTGGCATTAAAGGTTGCATGCTCTCTTCTTCAGTATTTTTGTTAAAGCTGGTGATGCTTGCATTAAAAATGACTTCTTTTGTTCTCATAAAATGAATGTACTAGATTTATGAAACACTAGTTTCAGGGGATTTAATGGCACTAAAATCAGGGGAATGTTATGATTCGTGTACCAATTTCTGAGCATAGACCTAAAAATGAAATGTTCTTAACTTAAACTGTCATAAGGTTTGTTTGGTTTATCTTTTGGAGCACAAACTTAAGTCTGGCCTCTCTTGAATGCCTTGGCAGACTATTGCTGATGTGAAGGTAAAATGTTAAAAAGTACAACTTAAAAGAATTATAAAAACGTATGAAAAATGCACAAAACTTTTTTTTTTTTCTCATTTGTTTGACATACATATTTTCCACAAAAAAGCATGAATGAGTAAACATGAATGAGCTATGTTCCAACTTTGAGTCCGATCTGGAAAAAATATATATATATTACAAATTTTCAGAAAAAAAAAAAGAAAATTAATTGGTAACTTACCTGCAGAACCCAGTTCATGAAAGGCAATAAGACAAAGGAGCAGACCGTTCTGATTCAACCTGGTGTTTATTCAGAGGTACATGTACAATTGGTATCATTATCATAAGATCCCAGTGCATTCTTTGTAGTAGTGCACTTCTCAGTGTCTGTATGTCATTTAGCACACACACAGAGCTAGCAATTTATAACTAACTGTAGGCCTGGCATTGCTAGCAAATATTACACACCAGCACCAAACCTTAACACATTGGTTTTTCAAGATATTTTACAGATGTCTTTGAATCAGACTTACCAGATTGATTAAAGTCCAGTGGCTAAATATAACACCTTGCTAACATCAGCCACAGATTTTGTTTTTGGTAAGACGGGTTATGTAACATTGACAGTATAAGCCAAAGGAAAACAATTATAATAATAATGGTAACAACAATCATCCAGATTTAAAAAGACAAAAACATGAATGTATCTGACAGTACCAAACATATCTCTACCTCTGGGTACATAAAACTAGTAAGTCTAGATCTATCGATTACAACTAGCATGACAGCAGTGGGTATTGCACATGAACTGTAAAAAATGAGTACAAAGTAAAATTAAACAAAAAGATCAAATTTACATTTCAGTTCTTTTACTTCTAGGTGAAGTATACATAATGTACAAAACTATACGTTGCCTACTATTGACAATAATTCACTTTAGAAATAAATAAATAACGAAATCTGTATTAACATCCATCTTACGGGCAGCTACGTCGCAAAACAAACAAAAAAAAAACTAGAAATTTAGAGTGAGGTAGTTCATCAAAGCCTACTTTGATCTGAGTTATAACATTTTTGAGAGATGAGATAAAAGCAAATGCTATGAAAAAACTAACGTTCAAATTCATTAACCAGAGCAAAGACAAATTAAGAGCACTTAAAATAGACAAAAAAAATCATATGCTGATCATTACGTGAACTCAAACTTTAGTTCCTACAACTCCCATCTATCCCGGGTGTACATTCCATAGCATTGCCTCATGGGAAATGGAGTTCCCACCTACAGCATCCGATGCAAAATCTTGCATATTTCTACAAACAAAATAAAGCTGCAAAGCCATATACGCATACCATTAAAAGTTTCCAATTTGCTATTACTTTGATGAAAGACCTTGCTTGAGGAAACATCCCTTTACAGATCATCTTCTCAACATGTCGCGACCTTTCAATCGACATCACATACGTCCAGTACGATAGAAAAATAGACACTCCAACATGATACGAACAGTATTACTTTTGAAAAACCTCACCCAAATTTCTCCGTCTTTCTAATCATTCAGGAAAGAATGCTGGACTCAGGCACTTTCTCCGTTTCGAAAGCCAAACAAAATAACCAAGGTATGAATTTCCAAATGTAGCGATGGATTTTGGTGTTTTGGGAGGAGCGGGGTTTACACTACATACACTAGTACTGTAAACACTATTAGATTTTTTCTAGGCATTAGGATGGAAAGTATCTGATGGCCTGATTTTTTGTTTTTAAAACATTAGCCGTAAAATGCAGCAGATTCATTCTGAACCTCCAATCTAATACGTCTCTGTTTATTTAGCATGGTCGCTACACCTGTTTTTCTCCTAGCATAATAAACATGATGCAGTTTGGTTGTGAATGCAAACGAGTACTACAAATCAAAAGCGTTTCATATGCATGGGCCAAATACCCCAATTTCTGCTTCATACCATAACAATGAAGTGCGTGATGAAAGCTGTGGCTTACTGTTTTCTGTGTTTAAAGTTGAAATATGTACAGACTAGATTACATACGAGGAATACCACGTGAAGTCAATCGTGTGCAATGACATTAAAAAGAGAAGAGAGTTGCTCATAGACCCTAAAAGCACTTTAAAACGTGTTTCTGTGAGACAAACGTCCAAAACGTCCAACTAAAATCTTGCCGAACAAACGATGCTTTTATACGCCAATAGCAGTAGTAACTCTCTCTCCAAAAAAAGCTGAACAATTAAACGCCGCTAAAAATATATTCCCCATTCATCTTAATAATATAAATAAACGCAAATCATTCCACATCCAAATGGCAAGATGGGTAGCATCAATCTGCCGCCAAGAACCAAAGCCATCAAAGTAATGCTGGTTTTGAAGAAGCCCTCCAAAACGCTTAGCTCCGTTCTTACACTTTGTCAATTCAAAAAGAACGTGTCCGTTTGAGACAGAAAGGAGGGCGTGTTTCCGGACTGGCGAGAAGCGGATGATGATGATGATGATGAAGGTGACGATGGAGGAGGAGGATAGTCATCTGCAGCAGCCCAGCGGTCCTGCGCTCGTCTCCTGACTGCTGTCTGTGTCGGTGGACATGGACGAGACGTCGTATGTGGAGGACGAGGACGTCGAGGGCTCGTGGGAGTCATTGCTCACTGCTGCACCTGTGCTATGAGAAACAGATCGCATTTTTATCAGACAGGTACTGCTGAAGCACTTCAAACTAAACCCTGACTCGTTTAAACACGCCTCCACTTTTCTACGTCACAGAGTGGGTTTATTTTCGAACACCACCCAAATGTTTCCACAGAGAAAGAAGGCGGAGCTCTTCTATTATCTAGCTATTATTCGTACAAATCTTCTACCCGTTTCAGGAGGCGGGGCTTAGGGGAAAAACAATAATGTACAGTATGTGGAGAATAATGTGTTTTTTGAACCTTAAAACACAAACACATTGCATTACACCAAATACACAAAACAAAGACCTGCTTCCTTAAGTTATATCTGTGCTAAAAAACAACAACAAAATTAGGGTCAGCTGTCAGCTTTTGGCGTATGAAAATTCTTCTGACTTTTGACCCGAATATAATTAAAGACAGGGTTTAACCTGTGGTTTAAAACAGATATACCAAGGGTTAACGTTGTGTGAAAGGCTGAACTCAAATCTGGTTTCAAAAATCAAGGAGGAAACTAACCTAGTGAGGCTGGCTGTCCTCGGATCACCCCGTTCTTCGTTCGTTCCTCCCAGTCCAGCACTTCCTTATATATAAGCTCTGATCAGGGAAAAATTACATCAAGAAACAAGTCTCTCATGACATCCAAGCTTATATTTTACTTTGTGCCCATCAAGATCTAAATAAAAAAAAAAAGAGAATAATCGTGCCTTCCAATGGATTCCAAAAAATAGGCAAATTGTAAAATTAAACTGTAATTTAATAAATAAACTTTTTTTTATCGACTTATTTGTTGAACTTTGTTAAAGCTGGGCATATTCTAAAAAATAAGCATTTTGAAATTATTAAAAAATAAATAATCATTTTAAATACAGCAGGTACGGAAAGTATACAGATTGCTGTATTACAGCATATAATATACAGATATGTTATATTGCAGCCATTTGCTGAAATCATTTAAGTTTGTTTTTTTCTCGTTAATGTACACACAGCACCCCATATCGACAGAGAAACACAGAGTTGTTGACGTTTGTGCAGATTTATCAAAAAAGAAAAACTGAAAAATCACATGGTCGTAAGTATTCAGACCCTTTGCTCAGTATTTAGTAGAAGCTCTTCAGGCAGTTCCTTTGACCTCATGATTCTCATTTGCTCTGACATGCATTGTGAGCTGTAAGGTCTTACATAGACAGGTGTGTGGCTTCCTATATGAGTCAAATAAGTATAATCAAACACAGCTGGACTCAAAAGAAGGTGTAAAACCATCTCAAGGATGATCAGAAAAAATGGACCGCACATGAGTTAAATATGTCACAGCAAAGGATCTGAATACTTAGGACCATGTGATATTTCAGTTTTTCTTTTTTAATAAATCTGTAAAAATGTCGATATTTCTGTGTTTTTCTGTCAATATCGGGTGCTGGGTTTGGGAAATTGAGGGAAAAAAAATGAAAAGTGAAAAATTTAATGGGGTCTGAATAATTTCCGTACCCACTATACTATATTTATTTGACTTAATATCTAAACACAGGATGTGTACTATTAACTGGCTAAACTAACAGGTATATAATAATAAAGTGGGAATGTAAATTATGGGAAAATAAATAATAAAAGAAAATAGTAAAAAAAGTTTAAATACATTTTTTTTTGAAGAGCTACAATGAAACTCTTACCTTTTATTTCTGTAAATTAATTAAATTTTTAATTATTATATATCTTGGCAACAAACTGATTTTTTTCTCACACTTTAATGAATTCTCTCAGTTTTGTATATCACATCACATCTACATTCATTTAATCAAGAACAATGGAACAAATTAGTACAACATACCCAAAATTTATGAAAACAAGGGCACAAATTCTTAGTTTGTGACCACAACAAATAAATAAATGAATACATATTCCCCAATGTCATGTGCTGGTCTCTGTTGTTAATTTAGGATCAATAATAAAAGAATTTGCCTGCATTTCATAATTAGAGCAATCTGGCCTGGATGTGCTGAAGTGGATGTTCCAGGGTCAGCTGGTGCTTCGGACACGCTGCCTGGAGTGTGAGTGTTTCACAGAGCGGAGAGAGGACTTCCAAGACATCAGCGTACCTGTGCAAGAGAAGGACAACAGCTCTTCTGAATCAGAAAATTCTCAGAGTGAGTACATAGACAGTGCTGAGTCAGTCAACACTCTCAGATGCTGGTTAGATTTTATAACTGTATCCTCCTCTTTCAGTTTCTCCAGATCCCAAGCCTGAGCTGAAAACTCTGAAGTGGGCCATATCTCAATTTGCATCTGTGGAGCGGATTATGGGTGAAGATAAATATTTCTGTGAGACCTGTCATCATTACACGGAAGCTGAGAGAAGTCTTCTGTTTGACAAAACGCCAGAAGTCATCACAATCCACTTGAAATGCTTTGCTGCCAATGGCTCTGAGTATGTATCCCCTACGGATTTTAATGCTTATTGAGCTGCATGATTCTGGATAAATTGAATCACATTTGTTTTGTTTTGCTATAGTCTATATGAACGAACTAAAAAAAAAATAAAACATTTTTCGCAAATAAACTCTTAATTCATTCACACACACATATATATATGACACTTTAATATTATGATTTTTTTTTTTTTTTAAATGAATGATTCAGTGACTTGTAATTCATTATTGGATGAATCAGTATTTGTGAACAAATCTCTTGAATAAATAATTTTATGAAAAATACATTTTTAACAGTCCCTTGGCAAAACAATCGACTTAAATGTCGCTTTTAGAAGGCGGTTTGCTCAATTTGAGTTACCTTTGTGCATTAAGAAGTTGTTACAATCTTCCTCAATCATTAGGATGGATCCTTATGCTGGTCTTTCCAAGGTGAATACCCCTCTGCAGACTCCTCTTAAGCTTTCCCTGCACGAGTGGTGCACTCAGCCTGATTCTCCAGACCAGGGCCATCACTATGAGCTCTTCGCAGTGGTCATGCACAGCGGAGTAACCATCAGCAGCGGTCATTACACCACTTATATCCGCATGATGGATCTCCATCGGACACCTCTCAGTCTTCAGTCTCAGAATGAAGATCACGATCAAGATAGAGAGGAAGACATGAAACAGAAGAAAGAGGAGGTGCCTCAAACGGAGTATGATGACGGTGAGGTGTCTTTCAGTTTGCCTGGCAGGGCGCGAAATGTGGGAAGACTCAGCACAACAAGCATTTCCAGCAAATCAGGCAGCAAGAGGTCCTCAGAGGGTGTTGGGCTTTTAGGAGGACAGAGAAGCGTCACCAGTTATGAGCTCGGCAACAACAATCAAACCAATCCAGAGAAGGCTTCCAGTTCAGCTAGTCGTGTCTCCAGTTCTTTGCTTCAGACTGCAGTGAAGAAAGAGGGAGTTGATACTATGGGCGACGGGACCCAAGTGAGTTTTGACCTCGCTCTGAGAAACCTTTTGGACTTTGAAGGAAAGTGGATGCTGTTTGATGACTCAGAAGTCAGACTCTTTGAAGAAGAGGACTTCCTCAGAGCTTGTTCCCCCGAGACATGCTCCACCTCTACACCTTACCTGCTCTTCTACAAGAGAGTCTCTCAGTAAAAACAAGCTGATGGGACTCGGTTAGGAAGTTTTACAGGTAAGACTATGAAAGTACGTTTGCAGGGAA
Organism: Enteromius treurensis; assembly: GCA_032275025.1. Taxonomy (NCBI): domain Eukaryota; kingdom Metazoa; phylum Chordata; class Actinopteri; order Cypriniformes; family Cyprinidae; genus Enteromius; species Enteromius treurensis. Next base: position 706,551 of record JAUCMU010000057.1, on the reverse strand, counting down.
CTGGAAAAGCATGACAGGATGTGTTAGTAGTCAACATGTACGTTTGAATAACAATTTTCAAGGCTAAGACACTTTGCCTTTTTTGTCTATTACTGTTTTTGTACTTTATCTTCTTGTTAGTGAGTCCATGTCATCAGCTTTTCAGAGACCCTCTTGCAAACGCACCTTGGCACTTGCCCTATACTTTGAAGCATTTTATAATAGCTCTAATGAATAGCACAAAACGATTTCTTGTGCACTGAACTGAAGATCGATTCTTGATTGTTTGGGTTTGTCTCAAGTATAAATGCAAATTTATGTCCCTGTTTTGGAGGGTAACGTTATTAATGGCTTAAAACCCCAAAGTAGATTTCACGTTAATCTCTTCTCCTTTTGTTTTGATACTAGAAAGCACAAGCAATGTGTTTTGCACACATAATCAAATTTAGTTCAAAGGTGGGCAACCTCAAAAGTATAATTTACCTATAAATGACCACAGGGATAAACTGACCTATTTTTCTATGTTTATAGATTATCTGCCATACCTCAGTCCAGTCTAAGAAGCTTGTCTTTCATATGTTGTTAGCAGGCCCTGAGCAATAAATACAACAATTCACAGGAATCTCTTACGTTCTGTTGTATATTTGAGGAGGCAGGGAAAATGTAAATATTTTTCTAGTACCTGGTTATGTAGATTTTTATTTGTCGCATTAAAATACCAATATGTAAAAATAAGTGTTTGTGAGTTGTTGTTTTTTTTTAACGACACACTGGAATGGCTATTAGAGTATTTATTTAGTAAAATATTTAAAGTAAACAAAAGGTACATAAAACTACATAATGCTGAAAAAAATTTACCTTTTTTGCTTTTCTGTAAGGATTAAATAAACTCTTAAGTTGTACCGTAACTATTAAAAATGCACTGGGATGAAGTAAAAAAAAAAAAAAGTAAATAAAAATATAGCTGCAAGCAGCAATGACCGGGGTTCGAGCCTTTGAAGGGTTTTGGGGTTGTTTAGGACAACCTGGATGTATGTCTGACACGTAAACACTTCAAAAATGGACAATAGGCTCACAGACACACACACACAGAGACAGAAATAAATGGTTTAACAGTCATATTAATCCAAACACACAGACACACACAGACACAGAGCAATGAAATGGTTAAAGTATTAT
>JAUCMU010000057.1:688803-700204 GCA_032275025.1 Enteromius treurensis | reverse complement strand
CTTAATCCATAAAAACAACTTAATTCATAAAAATACATTATTACAATAGCCCTATAAAATGTTTTTGTTTTTTTTTCAGAAATGCTTCAGGAAATAATAGGAGTAACATTGTGTGATTCTTAAATTAATTTGTAATCATTTACATGTACATTCTCCTGCACAATAATATATTTCTGACAGTTTATTCCAGTTAAACCAAGCTTTTATTTTGACGGGTTGCTGTGAATACCTGTATGTTTCTGTGTGTATAGGATTTGATGCTAGTTTTACTCAAATGAAAGTTTAATTCTCATGAGGTGACAGTTCAAGAGATGTTGTTCATGTATTTATCTCCTCGTTTAGTGAGACAACAGATGATGAAATCACACGAGCTTCAGTATGTGTAGTAAACTAACAGCACGTCATACAGCACCCAGAACACATGGGATTCCTATTTAAATAATCCTCTTGTTGCTTAATATTTACATATACTTGTCCATATTACAATTTCATTTCAGTGTATGTAATGACCTATTTCTCACCAATTGCGTAAAATTCCACATAATACAGTAAATTCCGTTTTTATGATCGCATCGTGGAGATCATGGGGCCCAATCTGAGGTTAAAACACCAAGCCGTTCGGTGCGGTCGAGGGAGTTTCAGCAGAATGGTGTGGATGTGCTCGGGTCAGAACCTTTACATGCAGTGAGGTCAGGTCAGCACTCACCGTTGGCCTGGTAACCCATGCCCAGAATGACCTCCGGGGCTCGGTAGTAGCGCGTCACCACGTACGGAGTCATGAGGAGGCCGGTGGCGGCCGTCCGAGCCAGACCGAAGTCCAGGATCTTCAGGGTACAGTCCGATTTCACTACTATGTTACTGGGCTTCAGATCCTAGGAGGAGAAGGGGTCAGGAATCGCTGGTAAATTTCACAATTAATTACAAAGACATGAAAAGTAACAAACAGAATTAAAACATGAAGTTTGAAAGTAGAATGAGTGAAATGTTGGTTGCACTGTATTTTACAGTATGTGTACTTAACACTAGTATTATAAGATAACTACACGGGGTAGGTTCAGGGTTATAACCTAGTGCTTGTAATTACTACATAGTATGTACATGACGAACAGGACTGTTAAATAAAATAAAATAAATATTATTTTGGGTAAAACAAAAATTGTTTTAATTTTTTTTATCATTTTTTTAATGGTTAGATTCTATTATTGGTTATTTAATGGTTCAAATTAATTGAAATCGTGAACATTTTGCAATTAGACAACAATTACCAAACATTTGGGTACATTTTTTCACAATTTTAATTTTACTTTTCACAAATTATTTTTCCTTGTTTTGATCTTTCTGGATTATGTTTTAGTCGTTGAATTACATTTCGAATAAATCAATGAGCACTAAACAACTGAATTCATAAATCCTCCACAATTGAATAATTTATTAACATTTCCACAATAAAATTCTGTGAATTGTAAAGAACTTTTGTGCTGTTCATTTTAATCTTTTTCTCTAGATTTATGATTGAATACAAATTTATTATCAAAAAAAGGGAATAAATCATCTGTTAAATTGTAATGAAGTGTCCTAAGAAGCTTATGAGCCTTTTCAAAAAACAACAAAAAGCACTATCCGTCAAATTCAATTAAAACACCTTATTCGGTCAAATTGTCAGATATTTATATCTTATGCATCCCAAAATGCATCACAACAGAGTAGAGGGAAATGTTGATTAAAAAATATGACATTTTAAATAAATCATTCAATCAATAATTTTAAATAAATAATTTACTCCCATTAACTCCTATTTGCCTGCACTATGTTCTTGTTAAAAATATAAATGGGTTTATACACTAGAAAATAAACTATAAAATATAGACTCCCACAAGTTTTCTGAATCATTGGCATCACATTACTTGAAAACTCCTGTACTACAATATCAAGTCATTAATTCAACAAAGTGAAACTCTTCTGTTAAATTCAAGTATTAGTTGTTCTAATGCTTTTACAACTTTATATGTGTTACTTGTGCATAAAGTAGACAGTTCATTAGACGTAAAACAGTGTGTGTGTACCCTGTGTATGATGCCAGCAGCGTGTAGGTGTTTGATGCCGCAGAGCATCTGATAAAGCAGGTACGAGAGTCTCTCGTGGTCCAGCTCCATCTGAATGACCTGGCACAGGTTAGCATCCATCAGCTCCATCACCAGATACCTGCAGACAGGAGAAGTGTGTAAGGAACGCAAATCAACACGCATATATGCACGATTTCAATCGCATGTAGTTAAACACTGAACATGAACTCATCGATACCTTGCTTCATCTCGTGATTTAACCCGTTTGAATTAATCCCAGAGCAATGTTATATTATATATCAGAGATTTTAGGAGCTCCCTTTCTAAAACACTGTTAATATGACAGCAAAAAGAACTTACACATCCTGGAATTCTTCAAGTGTCTTCTGTGGTGTGAACACATGTAGTAAGCCAATTATCTGTGAAATTAAAGCATGCTGCATGAAGTATGTGATAATATCCAGTAAATAAAATAAAATAAAATAAAATAAAATAAAATAAAATAAAATAAAATAAAATTAAATTAAACAAAATTAAATAAAATTAAACATTCACATTGAAAACGTTTATTTTAAACAGCAATAATACTTTATAATACTATTGTGCTTTTGATCAAATAAAAGCAGTCTTAGTGTGCGACTTCAAAAACATTACAAATCTCTCTGACACCAAACGCTCTGTTTCTGTTTGACAGAGACAGACCAGGAAAAACATGTCTTACATTTTTGTGGTTGACACATTTCATCAGGACCAGTTCTCTGTAGGCCCGTTTGGCGTGGGTTTGGTTCTGAAAGGGTCGGCTGAGTTTCTTAATTGCAACATTTCGTTCAAGCACGTGATCATACGCTGAGCTACAAAAAACAACAGAAAAAGACAAACCTTTCATTCACCACACTTTCTACTTAATGAGGGTCTGTTTCGGTCACGTTCTACAGACTACACATTCCTATTCAACTCACCAGACGATGCCTTGTGCTCCAGATCCGATGGGTCTTAAATTCTGATACCGCTTCAAAACGGTGAACGTGGAATCTCCTACATCTATGCTGTAATATTCCTTCTCACGCTTATTCCTGTTCATGGTGAAAACCGTGCTGACTGTGTCTTGGGCATTCAAGAAGAACTTCCCCTTCAAAAATCTGAACAGACCAAGAGAGAAAGAAACGCACGGCCTACATTTGTTACCAAAGCTACATATAATAGCATTTTTACTATATTTTAAAAACGTTTTCGTGTAAATATATGCAAGCAAATATTGCTACAAATCCTATTAATGAAAATAATGTGAGTGAAAAACATGCTTTATTTAACGAGAGCAGAGAAACTCAGGGCACATGCGTCAATATCAACGTAACTATTGAACGGTGCAAAATATCAATGCTTACGTACTGCCAAGTCTATGCAAATACTGCACCACTGTGGAAAGAGGGTGATGAATCTGAGCTAAAGAACACAGCCTCATCTTAAAGCCCCCGTCAGCGTTACAGTGACTTGAAGCAGAAATACATATTTAAACAGGTACACTGCTCAGGCAACTGAGAAAACAAATGACTCAGGCTGAGATGGTCTTTACTCAAATGTGACTCGTCCTCTTTACATTAATATCTGCCACATCCTCAGCCCTGTACATGTGCTGCATTCGTCTGATCGCTTTCACACAAGATCTGCTGGACAGTACAGTGTCTTTGAAGAATGCTTTGCAGAAAGAAGTCCATTATCAATTTACAATTGATTGTTTTGTTAATATTTCATTTTAATATTTTAAAAGACATGCAAGAAAGCCGTTCCTCTGTCAGATGCAGTTTAATGAGTAAAAACGAGCTGTCTCGATTCAGTGTCTGCGGTCTGGTGAGATGATGACAGGTTTATTGTCAGTGACATTATTCTAGCGTTATTTTTCATAACTGCTTCTGAAATAAAAAGTCTCTCACCTCAGAAAAGTGAACTATCCTGTCATGCCAGATGTTTTGCTACATAAATTTGCTTTATAAGAAAATAAACCATGGTACACCGTGGGTCCCAAGGCCAAAACCACTGCTTTAGATAGCAGAACTGTTAACGTCAGAGCTTATCAATACTTTATATTTAAGCGCCCGTACCAATTAAGTACCCAGTTTGAGTACCCATCCCTACCTATGTGAAGTCTTGACTAGTGCACATGTGCTTTTAGAGTGTGTTCACTGCATTTTTCTTTTGAATTCAATTAGAACGACCAGAAAATGTATACATTTATATCATTTAATCAAATATTTATACCAACTTAATCAATATCAGTTAATCGATATCACACAAAGAGTGCAGTTTCTTTCTCCAAAAATGACCATGATTACAAACAGAATTATATATATATATATATTTATATTTTAAACAGCAAGTTAATACTTAATACATTTTAGACACAGTGCTGCCTGTTTTTGCTCTATTTCGCCCAACAAAAACAGTTCCAAACACAGCCACGACACTGTTGCGTATTCAATGTTTTGTTCAATATATCAAACATTATTTGTGCATTTGTACCTGCAGGATGAATAAATTCATGTTCTGCATTAAAACAATACATCTAAATGTGCTTCTGTGTTTCCTCTGCATTGCAAAGATAGGTTTTATTGATGCTGATTTTATTTGCTTGGGACAGCGCAAATATCTTTTTCTTCTTCACTGATCAAATGTAAAAATGTGATTTAAAAAAAGAAAATGGCTTTATATAAATTGTATAAAAGACATTTGAATTGCATTTTCACATTAATGTTCAATCATAAATGCATCCTGATGTTTATCTATTTAGTTCTTTTGTATGTTATCATTATTTTATTATTTGTATGTGCGAAAATCAGGACATAGTGTGTGACATAGAAATATATAGAAAACAAACGTAAAAATAACATGAGAAAAGTATATCTTCATTCTTAGAGTTACTGATAGCATGAGAGAGGTTTATAGTCATAGTTACAGTTATATCATCATTTATTTTGGTGGAAAGGCATCATGTAAGAAAACAAGTGGAACTTTAATTACATGAAGCTTTTTGTTAATGCTTTGAAAAGTTACGTGGTTTTTTTTAAATCACTAAATTAAAAGCAATTAAACAGTTAAAACTAAATGTGATATTTACGATTAACTTCTGCCATTCAGTCTGTGTCCTCTGCTATATTTCAGACGCATTTTGTCCATAGAAATATTTTATTCACTGCTGTAAAGCGATGTGACCGGTGGATGCCGTTATTTTCATGAACTGTCGTAACTGCTCTAAGTTATACTTAAACCCACAAACTGTTTAATTAGAGATTCAGGACTTTGCGGTATCTGAATTAAAATGTAATTCATTGCATTCTTTAGCATTGATGTGAATGGAACGTGTCAATCATATCATCTCATCTAAAATAATATGGAGAACCGCACCCGGATGCCCTGAATTCAACATCTCACAGCACCATCCACAACCAATGACCTCAACATCTCTGATCGGACTCCTCACACCTCCTGAGTCCATTACGCTGAATCGAAAATCTAATCAAAACCGATTCATGCAGTTAAACACTATCTGTGCACAGCGAGTCAAGCACGGACACAAACGGCTTTCCTACAGAGAGACAGCACTTTTGGGCATCACAGACAATGCTGTCAAGGTAGGCAGCTCCCTAGGATTTAAGACACGGACAATGTTAGACGTAATGTCCCTTGCAGATCGACTAAACACCCTGCTTACTTTAGCAGTAAAGTACCATGCATACACAGTCAAACCGACATTTATTTAGACACCTTCAACATTTCTCACATTATTTCACAGGTTGTTCGCTATGGTTTAGAAAATGGTAATAACCTTTAATAGAAAGGCACGTAATGAATCCACCAAACGTGTGTAAATTTAAGTACACAATTAGACAATTCCCAAGCATTGCTTCATTTTGTTCAGTATGTGGTGTAAAAAAGTTGCATTAGCGATTAAAGACGAAACATGATCAGGTCAAAGTGTCTGAATAATGTTTGGTCCCAAATTTTACTGGTTGTCCATTCCATGAAGATTCTCGGGTATAACATGTCACAGTGGACTTCATTTTGGACATAAATGAACTACAGTGTCCAGCACCCACTTGTAAAAAAAAAGACATCAAAAACTAGATCTGGTATCTGACTAACTTTAAGCTCGAATGTAACGATATATCATAAAATATAAATCATCATCCAGGACCATGGTACATAGCAGAGCACCACAGTAATACCATCATCGATGTGGCATGTCGAAATGGTGTATTGTACAACTGAGTGTTAAACACAATCCTCTCCACTAAGTAAAAGAACACACTAAGGTGTTTATTCCACCAAACAACCAGCTAAAACCAGCTAGTCATCGGTGTTTACTGTGGTGCGTTACCCTCCCCCACAACCCACCTTAAAAACAGCAGCGGTGAAACTGCTAATGTTTACTCACCCTCTTAAAAGAGACGCAGCCAGTTCTGGAGCAGGGTTAGTAAAGGGCCGCTGTCTTCACACTGAGCTCTGGAGTATGTTGTACTCGTCTTGTTTTCTACTTAAACACACAAGCTCTGCGATCACTGCGCTTCCGTCCACTGGCAGGCCTTGAGCTGCGGACACTTGCGTACTACGTCACCGTGTCTTTGCGTGGATGTGACGTACTCAGTTTCTGCGCTTTGCCCGACGTCATCGGAGTCTTGCGATGACGTCGCGTTGTTTCGCAAGAAATCGCTATAACATCTTTTTTTTCTTTCTTGATCTCATGCCGTGCTGTGTTTACATTTGTTAAATCACTGTTTTAATAATAATACAAAATATAAATTTAAAAAAATTATCGCTTAGGCAAAAGAATAAAAAGGGAATTTTCACAATAGGTAGTCCACAATAAAAAAATAAAACATGTTTTATTTTTTTATATGTTTTATTTTTTTAATCATAATATCCAGCAGAATGTGTCCATTACTTTTAAAGGAATTATTTTAAGAATTATAAATATGTCTCTACAAAAGCCAATGCTTGTATTGTTATTGACTTAATTAATTTTCTTTTACATTTTAAATGTTATTTATCTACAAATATAAATTTGCAGACAACAAACCTCATTTTCTTGTTTTATTAATTCATGTATTTTTAAAGAATTTAAAAAATGATCTGATCACCATTTCGCTAAAAATAGGAAAGCGGAACAATTTTTTTTTTTTTTTTTTTTTTTTTTTTTTTGGTATTACTTTAATTTGCATACTGTAATTGATGGTTTAATATCTTACACTTTACCCTTTTTACTATTACTTGGCGAGTTTTATAATCAAGGAACAAATGTGTTCTCCAAAAAAAGAAATTACACAATAAAAAATGTTTTACCTATGACATTTTATTTCAAATTATATAAATACAAATTTTATTTCAAATATGCAAACAAGACAAATTTATAATGAAATATGAGCTCATTTTCACACACACACACACACACACACACACACACACACATACATATATATATATATATATATAATTTTTGCAACAAGTGTGGATAAATTCTATGAGGCTTTGTTGATACATGAGGCTGAAAGTGTTATATAAAGTAAAAATCATATTTAATTTAATAAAAATAAATAAATAAATACAGAATTAAATATATATAAAAATGGTAAACGTGACATTTTGGTTGTGTGCTGTTTAATATGTCAAACTCGTGCAACTCTTCAATCCAAAATGCCTTTTTGTATGCTTTTAAAATTGTGCATTCAATCAGCAACTCATGTTTAGTACGATGAGGCCATGATGATGCAGTAACTGCATCTTTGCTTTATGACCTTTGACAAAAGGTCAAGAACAAAAGGATTACAAAAGATCAAGAGTAATATTTCTTGAGTGAGTAATTGCAGTTATTCCTTTGACTAAAGGAAAAGGTATGAGGGATCCGTTTTTACATCATTTCCTGGATAATGTAATGTACAGAGTCACACCTCACATCTATCAGTCAGATTAGTACAGCTCTGGTGGGGCGTTTGGACACACTGATTGGTCGCCCACTGACCCGTCAAACCTTTGCACTAATCCAATTGAGTTCTTATGGCTGCCCTCTAAGAATAGGACTAATTAAGCCAAAACGCAGCAGCGACAACATTTCAATGGAGGATATCCCCACGGTGCGGCCGTTGATATTGATAGTTATGAAAGCTGAGTGTTTGTCAGAATGTTTCTGAGAGACATGCTTGAGAGGAGTTACACCGAGCTGAAGATATCCAGGGGACACCTCTGCGTATATCGAATGTAGAAAGGTAAAAATGCTTTACAACTTGTTCTTTCATTTTTAATGTCTTATAACAGAGATGTGGTAAGCAATATTCTTCAATATTTAAGGATCGATTTGGAATGGGATGGTCATGTTCTCTCAATATATTTAAATAGTAGTCACATTTTTGCAATGAATTATTTATTTTCCCTTAGCGAATGCTTTTTTAACACACATATTAGTAGATCCAGTTATGAGATTTATGACAGACGCAATAATGCAGTGTTTTGCCTATTCGTACATGTCACCTATAATATCACCTGCATTAAATAGTATTACTTAATAAAGGTACAAAAGCTGTCACTGGGGCGGTACCTTTACAAAAGGGACATGTTTGCATGTAAAGAGTCTTTTTTAAAGGTGCATATTAGTACCTTTGTTTTTGAAAATGCATGTATGATTCTTTTCAATACAACATTTTGCTTAAAAATATTAGATGCATTGAACTTATATGATCATTCCATCAAGAGAGGATTGTAGCACACTCACTTTTAAGGTAAACAGCAAGTTAAAGCTGTCTGTTTTGTAGTAATGGAAAGGTCAGTGATTGAAGGCAAGTGTCACTCCTGAAGGTGTCCTGTTAATCCACTATAAAGGGCAACTAGTGACCAAATGAGTTATCCGAGACATTTTGATGCGTAAATGCAAATATATTCAAATCTCTATTCGATGCATGATTAAAGTAATCTTGAAAATATTTAGACTGCAGGTTTGCAAGCCAAAATGTTAATTAGTACTTCAGCACAAATCTTGCCCTGAACAACTGGAAAAACCTACTGCCTCGGTCATTTTTGAGGTAACTGTAGCATATCGTTACATATAAAACAGCATTCCAGGTCAATGAAAGCCGCCTCTTAATCTTCAGTTTTTTGGTTTGAACTTTAGTTGTAAGAGACAACACATCAGAGCAAATCCAGCAGGCTCTTTTAAAGCCAATTACTAGAGGAAAAGACAAGACGGAGATGAAGCAGAGAAAATGTGCCGTGGCTCTTACGTGCTATGTAAGGTAGTTCCCTCGTTTAACTGGTAATTAAAGAGGTAATTAATTAAAGACACTGTACTTTAGCTAATTATAGCTTGCCAATCTACGCAAATGCAAACTAGTAAAGCACACTGATGTGTGAACAAGCTGTGAAGCATTTACAGAAAGCATAGCATGTGAAAGCATGCGAAACTCTAGGTTAATGATTACTTAAAACACTAATGAAATGTATCTCTGCATCAGCGTCTAAGTAATGGAAGTGAATGGGTGCTGTCAGAATGAGAGTCTGATAAAAACATCACAATAATCCACAGCACTCCAGTCCATCAGTTAACATCTGGAGAAGACAAAAGATCAAACGAATCCAGCGTTAAGATGATTTAAACATAACTTAAATGAGAGACAATAATAAACCCATAATAAGTCTTCCTCAAGTCCATCTTCTGTCATCTCTCACACCAAAATCAAGCCACATATTTGTTAAGAGCAGTTGTGGCTTGGAAACATTGCTTGATCTGTGCAGGTGTCTCTTTTTTCTTTTCTTTTTGACAGCACCCATTCACAACCATTAGTGAGTCACCGATGCAGAGACACATTTTTCAAAATCTGATAAAGGAACAAACTCATCTGCATCTTGTATGACCTGAGAGTTCACATATTTTCAGCAAATTCTTATTTTTTCAGTGAAGCTATGAAGTCCAAGGGTTCACTTACTTTTGCATGCATTTGTTGATGTGGTATGTGTCAGAATGAGCATGTTTGTGACCCTGGCGGAGGTGCTGGAGTCACGAGGAGCTCCTCTGGAGGAGGAAGAGGTCTGGGCTCTCCTCCTCGGAGCTGCTGAAACCTTGATAGACATCTCCAGTAAAGGTACAGAGCTCTTCCAACACATTTTCACGCCTGTGTCCTCCAGTGCCAATGTAATCCGTCACCACAATCCCTCCCTTCCTCCAGATCCTGGTAACATGTGTTGTGTCATCAGTCCCAGCTCCATGCTGCTTTCTGCAGACGGCGGCGTTGCCTTCAAGAGCTGCGGCCGATCTGAGGAGACTGGTTCCTTCGCTTCTCCAGAAATGTCTCAGAGCAACGCTTGCTCCAGAAGACAGGCCACGGAGAAGGTGAGCTGGCCTCCAGCTGTGGTAGATAGTCTTTAGCCTGACCTTCCTGCTGAAGGTTTAGAGGAGTGGTGAGTGTCTTCAGAAGATGAGCTTTTATGGAAAATCAAGATGAAATGTAGCATGTATGTGCTCTGATTTTAGATGGTGGTTTACTCACTAGGCATGACTCTTTATTGGACAGTAGATTATCATCTTCCACAAAACCAGGTGGGTTCCTCTTCAATAAACTCTATGTTGACAAAAAAAAATTGTATTTTGAATATATATATATACATATATCAGAATGTAATTTAGTGACATATTACATAAAACATGAAAATGTTTATAAAAGCCTAAAGAATCTTACAAAACAGTCACTATTGTGATCTTCATGTCAAAAATGACTACCACATTGTTTAAAAACAAGACAAAGGAAAACTCAAAGGCAACTAGCTTTAGCAGCTTTTTAAGTTTTCTCAACTTATTGATTTAAGTTCATACAACAAAAATTGAGAATGCTCACAAATCTGCTAAGCCTGCCTTAAACGTTTAAGTTTCCTCAGCTTTTTGTTTGTTTGCTCTTTACAGAAATGAATAAAAAATACAAAACAAATGTTTTAAAAAGACAGCAATTTTTGGGTACAATCTACAAATCAGCCATTATAATGTCCAATTATATATGTCGAAATGAAAACCAATTTAAAAAATAAATATTAGATCATTGGTTTATAAATGCATTGGCTATTTTATTACTTGTATAAATGTAAAATAAACTTTACTATTTGTTACTATTATTGTTTTATTCATATTTTGAAAGTTTATATGTATATTAGTGGTGGGCCGTTATCGGTTAACGCGCTGCGATATAAAAAAATATCGCCGTTAATCTATTCTCAAAGTTGGGTTGGAGTCTGCACTACAAGCTATGGTGACTTTCACCTTTAGCGCGGATGTATAGCCGAATTACACTGTAGACTTATTCGGACGGGAC
>JAUCMU010000057.1:677631-688703 GCA_032275025.1 Enteromius treurensis | reverse complement strand
CAACATCTTTCTGCAATTTTGGTGGATTACATCACTTTGTTGGTAAAAAAACTAAAACAAACGTGTATATCGTTGTATAGAATGTACAATAATTGCATTCCTAGTATTAAATACTGTATTTATATATATGTATTTTAGGGAAAACAAAAAGTCTAAATCAGCTTTCATGACCGCTGACAGAAGCTTCAATTAATGTAATTAACATTTTATTTGTCTTTTCTTTCTCGCAGATGACCCAGGAACAGTGCCCTCATAGAAACAATGTCCAAAATACTGAAAAACCACAAGTGTATAAAGTGGGGATCTATGGTTGGCGGAAACGTTGCCTTTACTTCTTTGTCCTACTCCTCATGATACTCATTGTGGTCAACCTTGCTCTCACCATCTGGATCCTCAAAGTTATGAACTTCACTATAGTAAGTGCAGTCTTTTACTCTGGCCTTCATTACCACCTGCCGGGTATGGATTCTTTGACTGTCTCGCAAAGTGAGCAAAAATAACAGGTCTCCACCGTAGTGATCTGCAAGTTCTCTCTGCATTCACTGAGCTTCAGCCAGGCAAACTACTGCCTTCATTTACCTCTCAGTGGTCGATCTGTTCAGGTTTTCACACATGGCTTCAGTTTTCTGAGACCAGCTGCCCTCTTTCCGTCCACTTGTTTACTGATCTTTTCAGCCTTTTCCTACTGTGCTTTGGGTCTTGATTAATTGGATGTACAGCAGTGCCGGATCAAAGTATGGGCCATGGGGCAGAAATGTCACAGGAAGTAATAATAATAATAATAATAATAATACATTAGAGAACAGGTAATTTGCCAGCGGAACTCCACAATTTAAAAGCTATTCATGTAATTTTCATTTCGGGTATGTTCTAGTGGCATTTTGCAGTGAGAGAGACTCAAAGAGATGTGATGTCATAACATTGAGATCTCATGAATTAGGCCATCCAGAAATCACTAGGTCACTTTTATGCAGTTTTCACTCGTTTCAACAAAATAATATTAATTAGCTTAACATTTACCATCATTTAATCATGTGAAGAACAAAACAAAACAAAAATAAATAAATAAATACGGTGATTGTTTTTTTTTTATTTTACTTTATTTATTTATTTAGAGATTCTGAGCTTTCCTATGAAGTGAGGGTTACTCTGGAGTAAGATTCTGAGAAGGATATCGGGTTGTCAAGTGGCCTGTGGAGATTAGGTCTGTACAGAGTGTAGCTGCAGATGAGCAGCTGGATGGTTCCCTGATTTATGTCACCTGAAATTGCTGGGTGGCAGCTTGGTGTAGGCTGTAGTGTCAGGGCTGGAACAGAATTAAATATTTAGTGTAATCAGATGCCAAATGATGGTGCATATCAATGTTGTAGTAGAAACTGCATATCCTTTTCTTTTCATGCAATGTTCATTCTTTGGACAAAATGTAATTAACATTATTATGTTACTTTGGTTAATACAGTACCTTTCAAAAGGTGGCATTGCATGTCCATTTCAGGACTGATGAGACATTACAATAACAAAGATTATTTAAGCACAGTAATTATATTTTGGTGCACATCATAAATATACCTATATAGAAAGAAAAAAGAAGAAAATTGAGCTTCACCAATTACAATCCATGTGTACAATGAAATATCCTGCTGTATTTTTCATTGTATTTCTTAACATTTTGTAAAAGATGCATTAATATCTTAATTTAACTAAGGCCTAGTCCTGTTTTAAACTAAGCCATGTTTGTGAAACTGGGCCATTGTGTTGATAAATAATAAGATGGCAGTACTGACTCACAGATATCTCAAATATAATAGGTAGCACACAAGTTCTGAATGCCTTCGGCAGATCTCAAATGAGCCATTTTAATCTAGATTAAAAAAAAATCTATGCCCACCCCAAAATGTAATATGTTTTCCTTGTGTTTTTGTCAGGTTTTTTTTTTTTTATATGTACATATGATTTTTTTTAATTCGTTTTTATTTCCGTTTTTAAATGTTATTAAATGAAATTATTTTTTTTTTTTAACTTTAGTTAACCTTTTTTACTTTAAATAACTGGATAGTTTTGCATGGTTTTAGATTAAATTTAGTTTATTATACTAACCTTGGAAAGAATATTGTCTAGTACTATGCAATGTTCTCGAAATACAAAATATTGGAACAAAACAAAAATGATATGCCTATTGTCTTCACTTTTGACTGTCGTGGGGCCCAAGAGTGAGGAACAGCAGAGTTAAAGTCAGCATCAATTCAAACGGTTCTGATGCTTATTGGCTGATGTATATATACCTGTGATGACGTGTTGCTCCTGGCCTCTGACAGCCCATCCGGCTCAGCGACGGCCTGAACGCTCTGTTACTGAGCATGTGTGAGGATGCGTCTCAGAAGCGCGTGGATCTGCTGACGGTGCTGGAGACGAGTGAGCAGCAGCATCAGAGCGCCGTCCTGCCCCGGCCTCAGAGAGCCATCAGACAGATGGCCGAGGACGCTCTGCAGGTCATCACACACTGAACTCTGCTTAAAAACTGAAATACATATTAGCTAGCATGTTTGTAAGAGTCCAGTTCGTGATTACAAACATTATTTAACACTTCCACAATTATTACAAGCACAAACACACTGAATTAAACATGAACTTTTGGACTGAAATATGTTTTCATTACTCAATAAAATAATTACTCAAGCTCAATAGAGTGGTGTTTTTGTTTTCCAGGCTGAAAGAATCCCAAATGATTCCGCTCGTCTTACAGACCGAAGCCAGATGATTAGAGAAAGACTTCGGGGTATGCTTCTCAGAAGTCATTAATTGCTCGACTGAAGTTGGAAAAATAACCTTCCAAAGTGGCATTACTCTTAAAATGAAGATGAACGACATATCTTCTGCCTCAGGTCAGAACTCAGTTTGTCCGTTGAGAGGAAACAGCACTCCGTCAGCCGCGGACTTCATCAGGTCAGAGCATTTTCAGGGAAAAAGTTACTTTAAAAGTGATGCATTACAATCTTACTTTACTCCCTAAAAAAGGGACTAATTACGTTACTTGTTGACTTTTAAAATCTGGGCAGGGCTTGCTGGTGTGTTTTTAATTAAAAAATATATATTTTTAGCAAATGTAAAACATCACATCAACATTCAAATTAAGAAATCAGGAGCTGCACTCTTCAGCATTAAAAAATATAAAAAAGCACAAATGTTATCTTACTTTGAATTGGATCATCGAAGTCAGCAGCAAAAGCATTGGTTAATACAAGGAGATTAAATACTGTACATAAAAGATTAGTTGTTTGATGTGTTTAATTGCTGCATCTTTGCGTCTTATTCTGAATTAGTATTTCAGGTTTTTATTTTATTTATTTTTCATTTTGAGGAATATGTAAATCTGTGTTTATTTATGGAACTATTTGTTGGGCTTTATTTAAAGTCTAAAAGGTTGCAAAAGTGTTTTATGTTTTCAAAATCTTCATAAAAATGTGGTGCAGATGCTAATATTTATATGGCCAAAAAGTAAGATTAATGAACTAAATATGATCTAAATAGTAATACTGTATGTCTCTGTAACATGAGATAGAAATGATCCAAACATATACTGCGATGCTGATTGAGAGCTGAAGAAATAACATCTCCTCAGAAGATGTGAGATGTTTTGGAGGCTTGTGAAGATCATTGCTCGGCTGAGGAACAGCGAAAGTAAAGCTCCTCAAAAGATCCTGATGATCAGATTCTTCTAGAAAATGATTGATGAGCTGCTTCAGTCCAAAGTTGTGATCACGCTGATCATTCAGATGCTTAGAAAGGTGTTTAACAGTGATAAGTCCCAAACTCACTGCTCTTCATCTTCTAGAAGTCAGAGTTCACAGCGAAGAAGCAGAAACAGCATGTGTCTGAGCCGAAGTCCTGCTCCGGAGCGACGCCGTCCCTTCACCTCACGCTCAGATCAGCTCTTCGGCTCCTCATTCAGCCTTAATCAACGCAAAACTAAGGCAAGCAGCTAAACGTGCCTTCATCATTGCATTTATCTGAGTTTATAAAACGCTCCTCTGAGGATCATTGAGTATTTCTCCTGTGTTTCTCAGGATACGGGCCCCGAGTTCATCCGAATGCTGGAGGAGCCTCCGGTGCTTTTAGAGCTGCCTAATTCTATTGTGGTCAGTTTAATATATATGACTATGAACTACAAAAAACAGTCACAAGAGTCAATTTTTTGGAATCATAACAGTCATAAGGTTTGTTATGAGAGGACAATATCTGACTGAGATACAACTATTTGAAAATCTGGAATCTGAGGGTATAAAAAAATCGAAATATTGAGAAAATCACCTTTAAAGTTAACCTTTAACACTACAGACAGAATAATAGCTCTGCCTTCTTCCTCTGTGGAAACATTTGGGCGGAGTTGGGTGTTATGAAAACACGCTCCACTCTGTGATGTCACAAAGTGGGGGTGTGTTTAAACAAGTTGTTTTAGGAGGGTGTGGAGAAGTCATAACTTTTATAAAGAATATCTCTTTGGTTTTGAGACTCAAGTCTTTGAAACTTCAAGGATCTTGTCTATGCACTAACAGCTTGTAACTTGTAGAGAAATCGCATCATACGACCCCTTTAATATCACAAATGACTTCTGGCATAAAAGAAAAATAGATCATTTTGACCCATACAGTGTTTTGTTGTCTATTGCTACAAATATATATGTGCTCTTCTGACTGTGTCTGTGCTCCAGGTTCAGATTAGGCTCAGAGCGAGAGTATTGGTTATATTTCTTATTTTCTCTCTGGCTCTAAACAGTCAAACAAAGGGAGGTCGAGCTCAAACCAGCGGGACTTGACCGTGTTGATGCCAAACGGACAGAGCATTCTGATCAAGTGTGACGTTAAATCCCGAGCCGGACACGTCTTTGATATGATCGTCGCTCACACAAACCTCATTGAACACTTTTACTTTGGCCTTGCTTATAGCGATGGTAATAAACCTATTTTACTGGATTTCAGACATATTTGGTCTGCTACAGCTATATTTTAGTGTCACTGAGATGCTATTGTATTTTTGTTTTGTTTTTTATTAGTTTTAGTCTTTTTATCTTTCCCTTTTGATGTTCATTTTAAGTCAATTTTCAAAAATTTTGTTGTGCTTTTTGTTATTTAAATTCTTAACTGTCTGCATTTTTACTTGTATTATTATTTTTTTCCCATTTCTAGTGTTTTCATTTTAGTTACCTTTAATAACCCTGGTCTGGTATTTTAAATATTATTAAATACATATTTTATTAAAATAAATATAATTGTTTAGATACGTTAGAAAAATATATATGATAATAAATAATTTAAAAAATTTAAATTATTTTTATTATTTCTAATTCTGACATTCGTGAACAATTATGTGAATATGTATATTATATAAACATAAATATATATGTAAGTATTTAATATATAAGTTGAAATAAATGAAAATACAGTAAAATTTAAAAGACTTTATAAAAGAAGTTTATTTCAATTAACAGAACAGTTTAAGAACTAGAATAAAGCTATATATATATTTATTTATTTATTTATATTTTTTTTTTTTTATAATTAATAATGATAATTAGGTCACTGTATCAGATGGTTTAGTTTATAATTTTAAAGTATTTTTTCTCTCTCTCTTTTTCAGATAATGAATTTTTCTTTCTTGACAATGACACAAAAATGTCCAAAGTTGCCCCAGGCTCCTGGAACAAAGTGCCCACAGCCACATTTGTGCTTCATTTCCGCATCAGATATTATGTGAACGACGTCTCTTTTCTTCTGTGAGTCTCTTCTTCTTCTGCTATGCTGTGTTTTATGTGTCGCTGCTGTCTGACTCTGTTCTTGATGATGACAGACACAGACTGAGCCGTCATCAGTACTATCTCCAGCTGAGACGGGATATTCTGGATGACCGTCTGCCCTGTAATGAGGAGACCTGCTTGTTTCTAGGTGCCTTGGCTCTTCAAGCTGAGTTTGGGGACAGTCTGCCTGAGGTACTCCACATGATCACTCATTTTGAATTATTTTAAATTATCGGGTCAGGTCAAATTTATATTAAGCAGAGGCCAGATGGTTATGTAATAAACTTGTGTACATGTGTCAAAATGACTAAAGCACAGATTCCTGTTGTCTGCAGGTTTATGGGAAGAACTACTATCAGCCGGAGCATTACGTCTCCAAGAGTGTCCTGCAGAAAATGCCAATGCCTTGTCTAAAAGAAGAGTTGCTACGATTACACGCCAGTAACACACGCATTAGTACAGAAGATGCCGAGCTGGAGTTTCTTAAGGTGACGTTCACTTCTGTTCTCCGCGTCTTTCCTTATGAAAGCATCATATGAAGCATGTATAGCAGACCGGGGCTAATTAACACACACGTGTATTTATGTACATTATATACATTGTTTGATAATTTAATCATAAAAATGCTCATTATTGCAAAGGGGCATGTTGTCACAGAACATGGGGTAAGTTGTCACAGTGGAAATGAAACAGTAAAACATTTATGAAACAACAAATCCGGAATAATTAACATACAGAAATATTTTTTAAAATGTGAAAACAAATAAAAAATAAAATAAAAATGAGAATACAGTTTAACTAGTTTAAACCTTTCTAAATGTATAACAGTGTGGGTTTATATTTGAGAGGATTCAACTAATAGAGAAAACAGACATTTGTTTAGTGACTAAATACTGAGATATATGCAATTAGGAGAGGATAACTAGTTTTTATACATTTTTATATTCTCCACATTTATTATAAATTAATCTTTTTTTGTCTATATAGCTATATATATATATATATAAATAATCAAATAAGTTTTGAATATAATAATTAGATATTTTTTAACTATTTATTTTATTTATTAATATAATTAATATATTTTATTTATTTAAATGAAAGTAATTATTTTAATTAATTTAATTTGATTAATTTAACAGATATACAAGTACAGGAAACATTCTCATTGACATATGAAAATTACACAAAAATTACAAAGTCATTTCTTTTTGATATTTAAACCAACAATACAGTAAATGAATTTTTAAGTGTGTCCAAATTGTTTTAAGGGTCTCGTTTATTTAAAAAATGAGTGAAAATAAGGAATGAGAGGGATGAAAAATGCTGCATGCAACAAAACGATTTTCATCTTCTCGCCGCCTTGTATTTATTCATAACTGTACAGGCTTCAGGCCAGATTTATGACAGACTCGGTGAGATCTGAGCAGCTCTTGTGGATGTGATGATGATATTACAATGTGTACACAGAGCGTCCAGCAGCTCCCGGAGTATGGTGTACTGCTCCACCGTGCCGGACGCGAGAAGAAGCCCGTTATCGGAGAGCTGCTGCTGGGAGTCTGTGCCAAAGGAGTCATTGTGTATGAAGTTATTAATAACTCCCGGACCACAAGCCTTAGATTCCAGTGGAGAGAGACGAGCAAAATCACCTCCGCTGTGAGTCCACATAGACTAGATCCGCTGTCTTTGTTAATAAAATACAAGCAAAAATACAGTTAAACACTTCTCTCCGGGATTAATGTGTTCAGTGTGAGTAAACTCTTCATAGCTTGAAGTTTCCTTCAATAGTCTATATAGTATACAGTACAAACAGTTTGATTACACCATAATCTTGTGTTTTTCTACCTCTATAAGAAAACAATTTGTAATGTAAAAATCAAAAATGTATTCTATTTGTAAAAATACTACTATTTAAAAGTTTTGTTTAAAAAAAGGAGATATTTTTTTTAAAGAAGTCTTATGCTCACAAACATGGCATTTATCTCATTTTAAAAAATCAATAAAAATATTACAATATTAAGAATGTTAAAGCAATTTTTTAAAAGTAGGATTGTTAAATATTACAATTTAAAATCAGTTTTCTTTTCAAGCACTGTTTTCTATTTTTCATATTAACATGAAGTTTTACTTTAATTTTTCAAATAGATATTTCTATAAGAACACATTCCATAATATCAAAATAAAATGATATTATGATCTATTTCTAAAAAACGATACGTTTTGTGAAAGATTTTAAATATTCTTTGTTCAAATATGGCATTTATTGAATTTTTTGAAAACGCAATAAAAACAGTAATATTGTGAAATATTATTACAATTTGAAAGCACTGTTTTCTGTTTCAATATATTTTAAAATCCTAAAAAAGACTAAATATTTCAGAGTTTTGTAACACTTTTCTAAGTTTTTGAAAAGTCACTAGAAATACTGATAGACAGATAGATATTATTTTCCTGTTTGCCACAGTAAAGCCGCTTTGACACAGTCTGTACTGTATGAAGCGCTATATGAAGAAAGGTGACTTGACTATGTTCTCATCAACACAGCACCGTAAGTTTATCATTGAGAGCAGCAGCAGCAAAAAGAAGCACATCTTTCTGACTGAGACATCAAAAGTTGCCAAATACCTGTGTGAGCTCTGCTCAGCGCAGCACAAGTTTCACAGAGAGATGAGCTCGCGCCAGCTCACACACAGCCTCGCTTCAGGTCAGAAACACACACACATAGCATTACTCAGGCTTTACGCTGATGACAGTAACCCATCGTCTGTATTTGTCTGTAGAGGAGAGCATTGTGCAGTACGCAGCCGCTGATGACTCCATGAGCAGGTTCTGTGAGGACGTGGCAACCCGCATCGAAGCCAAGATCAAACAGCAGAGAGACTTACTGGAGCACACAGGGTGACTACGCAGATCTACTCTAACCATGAGCCCTGTCTGTCCTCGCCTTCAAGACAAAAACTACCAATGTGACCCTGGAGCACAAAACCAGTCATCATTTTAATTAAGATTCATACATCCGCTGAATAAATAACATTTCCATTGATGTACACCATGAAAAAAATCTGTAAAATCTACTATAAAAAATGGCAGCTGTGGTCGCTGGAATTGAATCGTAAAAAATATGGTAATAAATATATATAAATATCACAATAAATATTGTTAGTTGTACATGAATAATGTCTAAAATAAAAAATATATTAATTTGTAAATAAAATCTTATTAAAAGCAGGGTTACCAAACATCAAACTTGTCCAAATTGATAACAAATCTCCACCAGAATGGTTATTTTTGACTAACCTTTTTTTGTAGCCCTGTTAAAATGCGTGTATGTGTGCGTGTGTGTGTGTGTGTGTGTGTGTGTGTGTGTGCACATACACATATACAGTATATTTAACATTTAATCTTTTTGCCAACTTGTTATGTTTCTGGAAATGATCCTAGGCCTCATGGATGTGATCTTGTGCACCTCAGCTTTTCAGTGAACGTTCAGTGATCAAATCATTGAGACCTACTATCAATCTCAAAAAAGAAATGTATTAATTGATAGAAACAAGTTAACAAGGCGACTGAATCTTGAAGAAGATCTGATCATAATATAGCAGAATGTGAGATTTACATTTACGCCTACATTTACATGTAGTCCTTTAGCAGATGTTTTTACCCAAAGCAATGTTTTGCAATTTATGGACAATTTTTAAAAGCACTCCAAATTAGGTCTTAATGTACTGTGATAAATCGATTCAGGAAAGTATGGAGATATCTGTTAGTTAGAGTTTGTAAATATTATTCACATGTAGTGTCTGTTTATTTCACTTTCAGATCTCAAAGTCCAGCTCTTCAAAGAAGCTCCTGCAGCTCTCCAAAGCGTTACTCTGACGTCCCTTCAAGGTCCTCACCATCACGAGGTATGAACATTAACCTGAAAATTAATCTTATTGCATGTTTAGTTGGGAAACAATACAAAGTGTCCTTTTTCACACAGAAACTCCAACAAGTGCCCGACCCCCAGAGAGAGAGATAATCTGCGTTTCCCTCAAAAAGGATCCTAAATTTGGCCTCGGTAAACGGATTCTGGACTCATTATAACTCACCGAAATGCAGAATATGAATTGGCACTCAATTGTTTTTGACTCTAGGTATTGTAATTGTTGGAGAAGAAAGCACCGGGAAACTGGACCTCGGGATCTTCATCGCATCTATAGTTCCCGGAGGCCCAGCTGACCGAGATGGACGCATCAAAGCAGGTCAGTGCTCTTTAGTGATGATGTGCAGCAGGGATAGACATATTGATCCTGAAGTATTGATAGATACTGACACCAATATCGAAAGTATTGATACTCAAAAAAAAATACTGATACTAGAATTGTGGGATATGAAGTCGGAATTGCAAGAACATAGTCTTTTTTTCTGCTCGATTTGACTTTATAACTTGCAATTATGAGTTTGTATCTCACAATTCTAAGAAAAAAAGGCAGAATTAAAAAAATATGTGAAAATAACAATTTCGTGCTCAATGAACACTCACAAATGTTGCAAGACAGAATCAGTCAACACAGAGAGTGTTTACTCACTTCTGACAGGGCTGCGTTTCCCAAAAACTACCAAGTACCATAATATTTTCAGAAAAGAGCAAGTCGAAATTAAATGCATTTTTCCATAGAACAGGAGAGGGCTAACAAAATAATCTTATTATATAATCTTAAGATTATGTTTGCCAGTCTCAAGCAAAAACTCACTGATTTTTTTTCTCCCCTGTAAACAAGACATTCATTTTTTCTTGTGTAGAAAATCCTTTTTAATTAAAGAATATTTAGAAGCCACAAAAAAAAATGTAAATAACAAAGGCATTTTTTTGCAGTGTATCTTATGGCGCTTTTCCACTGCATAGTACGGTACGTTTTGTCTAAAGAAACCCGCCTTTTTGTATCAACCAAAAATGGCTGATTCGTGGTCTATTGAGGAAGTGCAGACGTTTCTCTCGTTGATGGCCGAGAAAAATACTCCATTGTTGTTTGTTTGTTTGTGGCGCATTTACGATGATGTCACGGCAGTACAGGCGGCGCAACTATAACGACACGTGAATAATCCCGCCTACTCTAAAGCGGTACCAAACTGCATGGAAACGCAAACCGAGCCGTGCCGTACCGTAACGAGCCGTGCCGAACCGAGTCGTACCACACAGTGGAAAAGCGCCAATATTGGTATCGGGATCTGGCCTTTCAAATTATCGGTATGGTAAAATGAGTGGTATGGCCCATCCCTGACCTATGAGGCC
Source organism: Enteromius treurensis (assembly GCA_032275025.1). Taxonomy (NCBI): domain Eukaryota; kingdom Metazoa; phylum Chordata; class Actinopteri; order Cypriniformes; family Cyprinidae; genus Enteromius; species Enteromius treurensis. Next base: position 677,637 of record JAUCMU010000057.1, on the reverse strand, counting down.
TCTGTT
>JAUCMU010000057.1:659553-669553 GCA_032275025.1 Enteromius treurensis | reverse complement strand
GAGGCAAGAACAGTCTGCTGCTGACGACTCACAACCTTTAAGATAGTGAGCTTTTCTTATTAAAAGAAGCTGCTACTAACGCAGCATCACGTTATGGTAAGTATTCGGCCAATCACAGTGCACTGGATAGCCGGCCAATCAGAGCACACCTCACTGTTTTAGAATGATGAGCTTTGTACAAATCGACCCGTTTAATAATATGTACATTATGCAGAAAATGTGTTTTTTGCACCTTAAAATGCATAAATATATTGCATTACACCAATTACACAAAACAATGTTCTTTTTAACAACATCATATGAGCCCTTTAACATTGCTTTAAAATTGTTCAAACTGTGCTAAACAACACCATTGAAATGTTTCTTTTAATTATTATTATACTTTCATTTATAAAGGACACATTAATGAATCAAAAACGTTACAAATGATTAATCAAATAAATGCTTAATAGTGTACAAGTGTTCCATATTCTATAGTGTTACCAAGAATCCTGACAAAAATATTGAGCAGTACAACTGGTTTCAACACTGATAATAATCAGAAGTGTGTGTTGAGCAGTAAATCAGTATATTATTGTGATTTCTGAAGATCATGTGACACTGAAGAATGGAGTAATGATGCTGAAAATTCAGCTACTGTATGCATCACAGGAATAAATGACTTATATATTCACATAGAAAACAGTTAATTTAAATTGTAATCATATTTTACAATATAACTGTTTTTACTATATTTTTGATTAAGTAAATAAAGCCTTTGTGTGCATATCAAGAGACTTTTTTGCAAATCATATTTTACTGATTGGTGTTTAAAGTAACCTGGAATCATGTTTTGTGTTGTTAAGGAACACTTCCACCTATATCAGAGAAAACAGGCCACCTGACCTGCAGCTGAAGCATGAAAGATGTCATATGGGCATTTTTCTCCTGGGAATGAAGGTCGTAGAGGAATCCTGGTGCATTATGGGAGAGAATGGATCCTTCAGAGGGGTTAGAAAACTCAAAACAGAGTGAAGCTGGAGACCTCTGCTTTCCTTGATGGGCTTTCTTAGAGTCTAAACGGTTATCTAGAACACACACTGAAAGGGGTTTTTGGGGTACTTGTCATGTTTTAACATGCTTGGCTTCTGCTTTAAAGTCAGCGTTGCTTAATGTCATTCCCTAAATGTCAAGTTGCACACACGTACAAACACTTCTTAATGCTTTCTAGGGATAATCCTGAGCTTGTAAAAGCAAGGTAAACATGCGCAGGATCTCACGCTTCATTTAGTCTCACCTAAGCCAAGCACAGGATGCCAGCTAGACTTTACTATCATAAAGACACTCGTTCAGTGGCTCTCAGATGAATTAATGAGACTAAAGAGTGTGTGTGTGTGTGTGTGTGTGTCCACAGGTCCTCTGAACTACAGAGAGGGTGAGCGCTGAGAGCAGAAGTGGACAGAGTGATTGCAGTCTGACAGTGATCTGTGTGCCAATCATTTCCAGCATTTTACCTGACTACACAAAAAGCCAAGCTTCAGTAAGCGCTGATTTTACTGATGCACTCAACATCAACAATTCAAACAATAAATATTATTCTGATGTCTATTAATATGTTTGAATAAATCTGTATATAGTATAGTTAGTGTATGTATCTGAGCAGGTAAAACTGTTCAGATCACCAGATAATTTCCCCAGGTATACATAATGAGTTGGGAAATGCTGTCCCCATTGACTTGTTTTTTGTTTGTTTTGTAAAGGGTTGACTAACCCAAATTTAACTGTTCAGCTGATTTCATTCATTTTTCTAATAAAAAACAGATATTGAAATTTCATACAGACTTCCAAGCAAAATCAATGCAGAAAATGTGAAAAGTCACATTTGCTCTAGAAATGAAAACTTTGAAATTACCTGTCATAATAAGATAAGATGTCCATTATTAAAAAATAAATAAATAAAATAAAAAAAGACTGAATAAATATATTTCATCTGACAACTAAGCAATAGTTAACATGGCCTGTTTTTATTTCCTAACAGCTGGCTGAACCTGAGGTTGCAGAAGCTCAGTTCCTGTTGTTCCAGGAAGTGTCCACAGGGAGGCGTTACAGCTTCAGAAATCATTCATGTCAACAAAACCCTAAAAACACAATATTTGTTATTTATTTATTTATTTATTTATATATATATATATATATTTTGTCTGTATCAATAAGTTGTTGGTTTGTCTGTTATATTAGCCGACTACACACTGTATTTATGTTAATCTGAAGGCAGCTCACGGTCATTCACACTCATTCACCTTAACTGCGATCTTTATGGTGCCTTGCTGTCAAAATAAGATTTTTAACCACTTTTACAAAATTCAGATACGCCTCTTTCAGTGAAGTATGTACTGTGTGTATTACAGCTTCAACCTGTTCCTCAACTGTGCAATAAAGACTAAAGTGGTTCAAAGAAATGTTACAGAGTCAATATTATGTCCTCAAACCAGAGATCTACATCGTTCTTAATCTTAGAAATTAATAGATTTGAACAGATAGATTTGGTTTATTATATAATGAATAAACACCTTGCTAGGTGTACTGTGTTAGGCTGAATTAGACTTGTCATAACACTTGCATATTATTGCTCTTTTGTTGTTTTTGATTTGTCCTCATTTGTAAGTGGCTTTGTTTAAAAGCATCTTCTAAATGACTTGTCATGTAAATGTAACGTAAACTGAAGAATGGATTTGATGGATGGATGGCTGAATAGATGGATGGATGTTTTCTGTGCGGGTGGACAGACAGATGGATGGGTGGGTGTATGTTTTATAGGGAAGTGGGTGGATGAATGGATGGATGGGTTTTTTTGTGGAAGGGTAGGTGGATGCTTTTTGTGTGGGTGGCTGTATGGATGTTCTTATTGGTTGGATGCATGAATGAGTGAGTGAGTGGATGGATGGGGTCGCCATGATTTTGCCAAGTAAGACATGATCCTGGATCAGCATTACTGTTCAAAAATATAAACTTATCCCAATCCTTATACCTTTAAACCTACCCATACCCAAAATGTATGCCTAAAATCAGTGGGAAATGATAGCCGATTAACAAGTGTGTAGAAGGTCCTAATTAAGATAAGCCTAAAACAGATATTTATAAAAAAGTTATTCCTCAATTCTGATTGGCTGATTAGACTGTTGCTCCAGGAACATCTTGTACTTGGTGAAATCACGCTCACCGGATGGATGGGTGGGTGGATGAAGTGATGGATGAGTGGGTGGGTCTATGTTTTTTAGGTGGATGGATGGGTGTGTCGTTTGGTGGGGGGTGGATGGATGGATAGGAAGATTTTGTTTGTGTGGTAGGGTGGGTGGATTTATTCGGGTGTACGGATGAATGGATGGGTTTGTGGGCGGATGGTTTTTTGATGGATGGATGTTTTTGCTAGAAACTATGGACAATTAACAAACAATAAAGAGAGTGAACAAATGAACAAAAAACAGGCAGACAGAAAAAAAATTAAATAAAAATCAACCAACAAATGATAGAACTAAAACAAGGATAATAAAATGAACAACAGATAACGGAAGATGGGTGTTTGTTTTTCTTCATGTCCACATCATGTCTATTTTGTCTGGGACTCAACTCTGTGTTTTTAAAGGCATCTATCAGTGATACACTCTCTTTCTCTCCTTCTCTCAGCTTCATAACACACTCCTTTCACACTCTATTCTATGTTCTCAGCTTCCCGAGAAGAAACATCTGCACAATCCATTGAAACTCCAGAGGGATCACAGGTTATTTTTCCAGAATGGTTTTGAGCTGCAGACGAAGCTCTGAAATATGGGCCGTACAGGAACAGCATCAGCCGTGTCCATAAACACAGAGACGGAGAAGACAGCGCCACTGCTCTCTGACCATCACAGAGAAGCCAAACCCCTTCCTCAAAGTGTCTAAACTATCTCAGTGTGAATGACTAATTACTGACATGAATCAATAACATTCTGAATACCACTGTGATGAACTACAGCTGAGTGTGAGGAAACAGATCGCACCTGTGAGAATTATAGTTACCCATCATGCCCTGCAGGAGCCTCTCCTGACCAGAAAGTAGTTGAGTTTACTGCAGCGGTCAATGGTTATCTTCAGATATACTGCTCAGGACAAATACAGCTTCAAATACTGTTCATTCTGAATATATTTAAAAGACGGTATTAAAATATTTTTAATTCATAAACAAAACAAAAAAAAAAACTTTTTTAAGTAATACATTTTGTTAATTTATCATGTAGATGTACGTATACTTTTTTTCCAGTGTGGTTAATAATGGTCATTTACTGTAAGGAAAAAAACCTGCAAGTGAAGTTCACATTTACCCGGATACACTGATATTGTAACCACCTGATATTGTGACTCACTGTGTTGATGTCGCATTCTCGCTTCTCTGCGGGAACACAGAGGCACGGAGGCAGAAGATTAATTCCGTAAAGACGTGAACATTTATTAAAAGAAATGGTGACATGGAAGCTGACGAAAACACGAGAACAATGCAGACGATCACACAAATTTAACAATCAACATTTGTCCATAGGACAGGGCGTGATATAAATACACTGAGTAATCAAAGACAAAACACGGGACACCTGGAGAAACAGCTGGCTGAGGATCAAACACTTAAGGCAAGGGGCGGAGTTACAGATTGAGAGGAGACACAAGGGAACAGGTAAGTGAATAAACATAGAGCACATGGACAGAGAAACATACACAGAACACGCCCAACACGCTTTAAAGGGTACATTATAAGTTGTTTATATATGTGTTATTTATTTATTTAGTATAATAGGAAATACAAATAATAAATTATAACAAATACATTAATAACAAATAATAACATTGTGACACTTCCAAAAAGTAGTACTTTATTTTAAGCGATGTTCAAATAAAAAAAGAAAAAGGTTTTTTTTATGTATTTTTGCTAGTGTTGTCAAACATGATGGATGGATGTTGTTTAGATGGATGGATAGATGGGTGGGTGTGTATACATATACATATATTTTGTTTACATTGTAGGATTACAAATTTATAATTGGCTAAACATTTTCCCCATATAACAGTATAAATTGAAAGTCATGTATTTCTTACATTCTAAGAACAGTGAGCTCTGATCTGAGACAGTAGCCTTTTTGATGAGTTCCTGAACGTCTGATTAGTTTAATGAATGCTAATCTCAAGCTTTAACTGTTCCATTGTTTAAGGTTTACACTTGTATGCTGACTAAAGATCAAGGCTGAAAACAGTCCTGTCCAGAACAAAGTTTTTGTTCTAAACAAGATGTAATCACATGCTTTGTTTTAACTGTACTCCCCCTCATTGGTCTAAATGTATATAAACCACAAGACATTCAGACTACTTTAGAATTGCTTTGATGACTACAGCGTGGACAGCATCTTCCAGAATAAACTGAATTTTGCTTCCAAATCCAAAGTCTTTCTCCTGGTCTCTCTCTGAAGAAATTTCACAACAACATATATTATGTATGCAAAAACCTTTATATCGAATTCGGTGAATTGCAGTTTATTGTTTGACAGTCATTTTTAACGTTAAAATATTAAATTGTAAAAAAAAAATAATCTTTGGCCAAAATGTCTCACTTCATCTCAGCCAGTTTGAAGATGCTGTGTAAAGTGAAAGGACATCCAGCTGAACACACATCTCGAGTGATCTGCTTCATCCAGCTGTTCTGAAACACTAGACTGGTTCTTACTGTTCAGAAACACAAGGAACCACCACACAGAGTTCCTGCTCTTTCACGGGCCTTACATGATGACACTCGGGTTTGTTTTACATCCTCTGTAACCTCAATATTCTGTAAGGTTTCCCACAGGAGAGCCGGAGGAATAAATCACTCTGCTGTATCTGTCAATGGAGCTCCATAAAATGACTTCGGCTCACAGTAAATGTTCATTCATTTCCACACTGGGATGCTTTTGGGTGGCCTTAGATCTTACAGCATGGATGCCCGTGTTTTATTGTGGACCGCAAGCCGTCACTGTAAGGAGGAAGTGAAGCTAATTAGAGTTCACCTGGAACGAGGACTGACCTTACCATCTGGACCGGGCCGCACACATGTCTGCCATCAGCCACTGACCACACAGTGACATACAGACAGGACTGACCTGGGGGGAAAAAACGTATATAAATATATATATATACACTGTATATTATACTGTGCAAACAATTTATTTAGCTAGATTTAAATATAATGAAATTGAAAGTTAGTAAACTAAATGTAAAATTAGCTAAAAAAAAAAATAATTATTACAACCACTTTATATTGTGGAATATAACGAAATATTAATCTAATGTAAAACAGCTGTTTGAACATCTGTTCAATTGTATTTTTTTTCTGTGATGTTCAGCTGTATTTTCAGCATCATTACTCCAGTCTTCATTGTCACATGATCCTTCAGAAATCATTCTAATATACTGATTTACTGCTCAAGAATCACATAACATTTTTAGAAATTGTGATGGATTTTTTTTTTTTTTGCAAGCATTTATTTGATATAAAAATCTTTTGTAACTGACTTTTGATCAATAACATGCATCCTCAAATAGGAAGAAAAGTAAGAGTTGTATTTTCTGTGAGAAAGAAAAGGTTATGCATATACAGTAGAGCTTGTTTTGTATGTGTGTGTATGCGAAAGCATATTTAGCCCTACAGTCAAGATCAAATGATTAAAATGGAGAATTAATTCATTACTTTAAAAAATGAATGTGTGTGGCCTTTTCAAGCAAAAAATAAAAATAACAACAGCAATAATTTGCTGATGCTTGACCAATGTAAATGATGTGTTTATCGTAAATGAAATTACCAGCAGATGGTGCAAATGAGCCATGAAGCGTTATTTTGATCAACAGGGTTTCTTAAGTCAACACAGGGTCAGATCTCATGATTCAGTCTCTCGTGTTTAAAAATCCATTGTGAAACGTTGGACGAGGTGGGTCCATGCACCAAAAATATAAATATTTCCTAATGTTTTTTAACATAAAAGATGATTTTTTTTGCACTACAGTACAAGAATTCTAGAATTATACAGGTTTCAGGATTATTTTGTGCATTGCTTATTTAGGCATTCAAACGACGCTTGCTTATTCATTCAATATAACATTGTTTGCTGTTTATTTTACATTGTGCTAGTAAATTTCATTCCATGAGTTTGTTTCTTCATCAAATCTGGAGAAACGTGTCTCAGTAAAAGATGCTCTGCAGTGAATGGGTGCTGTCAGAAAGAGAGTCCAAACACCTCATAAAAACATCCCAATAATCCACAGCACTCCAGTTCATCAGTTAACATCTGGAGAAAACAAAGGTTTTAGTTTTTAACTGAAATATGAATCCATAACCCATAACAACTAGTGCTGTCATTAAATGTCCTTATATCGCTGCACTCATATAAAATGATATATGTAGAAACATATAGTTATTTATAAACCATCACAAGGAAAGTTTTATCGTTATAATAAATGCAACTTTCTTGTTCCAGCACTCAAAAGTGCTCAAAAGGCCTGAGCTCCGAGAACAACAATAATAAATGCATGAATGAAGAAACAAAATTGAGATTGTTTATTTCTCACTGTCATTTTGTTATCCGAGAGATTGTGAGAACATTCACATCTATTCCAAATACATGTCAAACATGGCAGCTACAGCAGTATGTCTGGCTCCGCTTCAGCTCAATTATCTCTCTCTCTTCAGAACTTTATAGAATTCTTTAAATCTGTGACTGGTGTGAGGGAAATTTCCATTGACCGTCGAGTGACAACAGATGGCAGGTCATGGATGCTAACAGAAAGAGCTCCATCTGCTATTGCTTCTCTAGAATAACAACACTATTATAGTTCACAGCCACATTCAACAGGAACAGTTTGGGTTAGTTTGGGTCTTTTGCACCACAGGAACCATTTTGTAGTTCCCGAACTAATTGTGGAACTTCCCATTTTTTGGCATGTTTCACACCGCAGGAACCAGGAACAATTTTAGTTCCAGGAACGTTTTTTAGAGGAACTAAGTAAGCTCCTAAGAGGTTTACAGAGGATGAGAATCTCCCACAGAGAGCCGTTGAGAGGGGAAAACAGGATCGAGAACCATACTAGGACCAGCTAGTAGCAGATGGACCCCACTCTTTCAAGAACTCTTGGGAGCAGAGCATTTGGAAATATGCATCTTTTAAATCTAGTGTGACAAACCAGCCGTCAGACCTTATCTGTTGGATGGTGTGCATCAACCCACCACTGTGGAAACGATCCTGTTAAAAAAAGGCGGAGGAGAACCAAACTGTATTCCGTGACCTCTTTCTACAGTCTTCAGGACCCATTGTAAAAAAATTGGCAAAAGCTACCATGCTGCCAGAATATGTTCTAAGGGAATCAGTGTCTCGAGACTGACCTCTGGTGTATTAAGATGTAATAAGCATGATTTTGGGTTCATGCTGTGCCCTGAAGCACTGGTGGTGGCAGGGTTAACAGCTCGGACTCCTGAGGGCACTGAGGCAAGACGCTCACCGTATGATGAGGTGTACACCACTCTACCCCAGTGCAGACTGGCCTTCTTGCCTGAAGACTTCTTATCTACAAGGACACTCTTCAGATCGACCTCTGGCATCTAAGCCTTTGACCGTGACAGGAGCAGCCCCAACTGTATGCCCTCTCCGTCACCAAACAAGCCAGACGGTCGGTGCATGCAGGGCATCGAGGAGGAAGACTTGATATTTCTCATTGATCTCCGACAGGGTCAATCAGATGCCTCTCTGCGGCCACTAGGGCTGCCATGGACCGGCTGATTGCCTCCTTTGTGGCGCAGAGAGAAAAATCAGAGATTCTCCTGTACTCTTTAATATCTTCCTCACCTTCATCTTGCTCTTTCCACGGGTCTGCTTGGTACAACATTTTGTGTGCTTAGAAAAGTTCTATATAAATGTAATTAATTATTATTATTATTATTTTATAAGCATTATGGCAAAAAATAATAAATAAATAATATTACACAAAACAAAATAATAATTAAAAACAAGCCAAATAAATCACAAGCGCATTCTGTGTGTTTCACAAGCACAGCATCACCGCACATTTTCAGTATATGGCAGCACTGCTCTCACAGACCGCTGGCTCTGTGGTGGGCCTGCGTTATCAGGGGAACACTTCTGTGGCCTCCAGGCACCCGGTATGGGTGGTCAAGAGGACAACCGCAGCCCTCCAGTCTGGCAAACCTCCCGAGCCACATACACACCCCTGCTGCTCCCCAAAAACAAACAGCTCTAAAACAGCCTTTGTCTTTACATTACACACTTCCATTCCTCAAGCTGTGCTCTGGCGGCTCAGTAACAAAGCGTCATATCAATGAGGAAAACCGTAAACACATCGCGTCTTTTGTGGAGGTGTGCATCCTGCGCACCAAATATGCACTCGCCATCTCAACAATTACAGCCAATTTTGGGTGTAATTTTGCGAGTTAATTGGCGATGCAAGTTCTCGTCGAAGAAAAACAGCATGTGGAGACCTCTGGCCAAACGTCAAATAATTTGTGGCTCTGAATCAACTCTTTCTAAAAACTTCGTTTCCACATTCAAATCAACTACACAGCAACACCCAATCAGTGCATGATCGCTGTCATTCACTTCAGATTTTCCATAAACAGATAAAAAAGTAAAGCTTTGATTTTTCCTTTTCCTTTTTTTTTTTTTTTTATCCCACTAACGGTATGGCATTGGCAATTTTCTAAGCTAAGCTGGAAGCAATTGCATTTTGTTTCACAATATGATGCCGCTTTGTAAAATAAGATAGCCTATATGATAGATTTTCATTTTTCCGGTTCAATATACCCAAATACTTACAAAGGCTCTTACCTAAACTAAAATAAAACTGTGATTAAATAAGTGCTCGCTTTAAAAGACTTTGAAAACTGAACGTCTCGGTTACGTATTGTAACCCTCGTTCCCTGAAGAAGGGAACGGAGACGTCACGTCGGTGACCGACGAAT
>JAUCMU010000057.1:615128-630844 GCA_032275025.1 Enteromius treurensis | reverse complement strand
GGATCCCAGGAACTTGAATGAGCCCACATTTGAGACTGAGCTGTTAGATATATTGAGGGGAGGCAGTATATCTAACAGCTCAGTCTCAAATGTGGGTTCAGCAATGAGAAATGCTGGCATCTAGCAACGCTTTGGAGAGAAATCTTTAAAAATGTAGCTTATACAATATCCTAAATAGGATATAAAACAGTTATCAGATAAGTGTGTGTCCTATAAAACATTGCTGTCTCTTTTTTTAGAGCAGTCACTGCAATTTGGTAAAGAAATCAATGAAGTGTGTGTGTGAAAATATTCAGATGTTTTCTTCTTTGCAATCATTAAAAGTAATTTAATTACAATTTTGTAACTATAACTAAATATAGTTTATATTTATAGTTTTTTCGTATATTTTATTGTATATTTTATATATTTATATTATAGTTTACATTTATTTTGTCACTAAATTACATAATTACATAACATCTATCCCCCAAAATTGCCCATTAATGAAATATGCTTATTAATTAAATTAAAAATTAAAGTTAAAATCAGAAAATCTCAAGTAAACACTCTAAAAGGGGTATGTAGCAACACAACAGAACCATTTTGGGTTCCCTAAAGAACCTTTTAGTGAAAAGTTTTCTCCTTATTATGAAAAACATGATGGTTCCTTGAACAATCTTTAAAATGCATGTATGTAAACTTTCCATTGCACAAAAAAATGACTTTAGATTATTAAAACATTCTTCACACAAAACAAAAAAGGTTATTTTAAGAACTGATCAGTGAAAGGTTCTTTGGGAACCAAAAGTGTTTCTTTGCAACAGATGCAAAGCAAAAAAACCTTTTAGAAACTTTATTTTTTTAAATGAATGGAAATGAAATGGAAAGGCTGCTTGGATGTTAAAGTTTCGAGTCCAGTTATTAAAATGTAAAAATTAAGAGGTTTTGGTCAAAAGTCAGCTTCCCTTAAGGGATGTTTTTGTGTTTTGGTGTAATTTATGTCGACTAGGTTGTACCCTGGGGCGCACGGCATTTAGGATTAGACAGTATCAGGGACATAGACCAAAACTTCATGAGCAATATTCTCTCCTAAGGATTTCAGTTTTACTTTTAAACAAAGAAACATACTCTCCACAGGTAATGCTTGGCACACACGCTTGGTCAGTTATAAGGCAGGTTTGTTGCCTAATGTTCCTCTACTTGATTACTGTTTTCCTTCAATGTCTGTTCGTATTATCTCTTCTTTGTTACAATCATTGTAAAGTGTCCTTGAGCTATGGAAAGGCGCTATATCAATTCAAATTATTATTATTAGGCTATTATTATTATTATTATTATTAACCTCAAGAGGGCAATAGAGCAACGACTCTAAATGCTTGTGCCATAAGTTCAGGTAGACTGCTATAAATATGCTTAAAAGATCAAACCTGCTCAGGAAAATTGCTATGAAAGTACAGTAGTCTATATACAGGGTTTATTTCAATTCCACATCTATGAGAACAGTTCCCAAGCATTTTAAAAAAGGGTCATTTGATAAACTTTAAACTAATAAAGTTTTTTTTTTTTTAAGCCTTTTTTTCAAAACTCAAATCTAATAATTGCACATGCGAACAAATTGCAAAATGCCTCAAATCTCCTGCGAAATAAAGCACTTGGTGAATTACTCTGTGGTTTTGCAGATTTGTGTGTTTCTGGCGTTTAATTGTCAGGTTTTAACAAATTGTGTGACAAATAAAGATTTTGTATGTGAGCAGATGAAAAAACTAAACAAAACTGTAAGTATTTATAAAAATAGCATGTAGCATAGAAATTGTTTTATTTATTTATTTTTTAATTTTTTCTAAAAAATAGCACAGAATTTTGCCAGAAATATGCCCCTAGACTGGCCTATTGTGGGTCTAAAATATTTAGGGAAATGCTTGTATAATTAAAATTCACTCTAGTTTCCACCCAAGATATTCAGGATTGAAAACACTGACTCCCATGAATATAACTTATTAATATATTCGCTCTTCCTGTACTTATTGTGCTCACATGCACTTTTTTCAATAATTAATTTATTTCTTTCTTTCCAAAAAGAAAAGTGTATATAATCCATTGTTTTTGCTTATGTATTTCTAGCACATTTACATACAAAATCTTTAGTTTTACAATGCTTATTTTATTATTTTGTAAATTGTTTTGTATTTTATTATCAATAAAATGCATGAAAGTTTGGGCTCTCTAAACTGATTTTAGTAAAGGCCGGCTCACTGTGATGTGTGTCAGCGCTCTCTGCTGGTGGAGCTTTTTTATTTAGTGCCGACTAATGTATACCCTAAAGATGATGTTTGTGATATTCCTATAATGTTTAGTTGCATGTTCCTCAAACAATAAACTAAATCAAACATCATAGCATTTGAACACTTCTGGTAAATTCTGGTAAAAAAGAAAAAATATTAAAAATATTTCCTCGCATCAGATGCCCTGGCCATCTTAAAAAGAGATTGTCAATCCCTGATTGGCCACATGGAATCAGCAGATAGAATTGCATAAGGCTCTGAGCATTAAAAGATAAAGTAAGATTAACAGTGCAGCCCCAATTAGTGTTGAGTGAATGTGGAGTTATATAATTTCATCCTGTAAAAGTGACCAGGGCCTCTAAACTCACACTAATGCTCTGATATTCAGGCAAATGCTAGAAAAGAAAGGAGGGGGGAAATCTATAAGCAGATTTTTAAAAACAACAATGACTTTGAATAATGCACGGTTTTTGCCAAAGACTGAATAAATGATCTTATTTGAGAAAAATAGTAATGCATTAAATATTATACAATCAAATCCATTACAGTTACAGCACCAACTGATCAGGGTAAGCAATCTGTGTTACGGTCTCACATAATGAGGCCAGCCGAGGGCACCTTAGTGTTGATTAAATAGACAAGTCTTTGCCTGTGAAATAATGTCATTAGCCTGACCCAGACGTTACCTACTGTATCAAAGCTCAACCTTATTTTCCTCTCACAGGGCTGCGAGAAACATAATATATTTAGACTCTTTTTAATCATTTATTGCTTAAAATCTTTAAGCAAAACTAAAGTGTTCAAAACATTGAGACTACATGTGTAACATAAGCTAGTCTTTCCAATCAATATACAGCACTCAAGCATTTTGTCTTATGATTTGCTTTCTGTACAAAAAGACATTGTGTTTTCACACAAAAACTTAAATTCAGTCATTTGTCATCTGTCATCACTCTGATGTCATTACAAATCTGCATTAAACACAAGTTTTAAAAAATGTTTACAATTAAAGTCACTGGAACCTCTTTCCTCTTACTTTAATGTAAAATGACAAGATTATTAAACACTTTTCACTTAAAGGGATTTCATTATTGCATTCAGACACATCATTGTCCAGCTCCGTTCAGTTTAAGTAGTATTTGTGCAATAATCTGACAATAAAGTGTCTCCAACTAAGCAAGCAAACTATTTACTTTCGTTGTGTGGATAAAACAATAAAAGACATTTTGCTAAACATGTTCCATAGACATACAGTATGAAGTACGTGAGATTTGGGTGTGAACCAAAGTCAGAGATTTGATATCCTCTCCTACATTTTCAATTATTGATTTTTATCTGAGATGCACTCCCGATAATGCGATTAAAGGTTTATTCAGAGCAAAAGCCTCTTATGCGGCTGCTGTTGTCAGAAACCTAGTAGAGAAAACAGAGTCCCGTTTAACAAAGGACCTCTTCTCCAAAAGATGGCAGGGACTGTAAAACTTTTTGCCCTGGTCGTAGTCGCTTGCCAGGTCCTGCTCACCGATGCTTCGTTTCAGTCTGCGCTTGTCCTGGACATGGCTAAAATTCTGCTCGAAAACTACTGCTTCCCAGAGAATCTAGTTGGCATGCAGGAGGCGATCCAACAAGCCATAAGCAGCGGAGAGATCCTACACATCTCTGATCGGAAAACCCTGGCAGCTGTACTGAGCGCCGGCGTTCAAGGTGCACTCAATGACCCCAGACTGACCGTGTCTTACGAGCCTAATTATACTCCGATCACGCCACCCGCACTCCAGTCGCTGCCCACGGAACAGCTGATACGGCTAATCAGGAATACTGTTAAACTGGAGCTGATGGATAACGACGTCGGTTACTTGAGGATTGACCGTATTATCGGTCAGGAGACTGCGGCGAAACTGGGACGCCTCCTTCACGACAACATCTGGAAGAAGGTTGCCCATACATCTGCAATGATCTTTGATCTTCGTTTTAGCACAGCTGGAGAGATATCCGGCGTGCCGTACATTATTTCGTACTTTTCTGAGTCTGAGCCACTTTTGCACATAGACACAATCTACGAACGACCCACCAACACTACTAAGGAGTTATGGACGATGCCGAATCTTCTGGGTGAACGATATGGGAAAATTAAAGAGCTGATAGTTTTAATCAGCAAGCGCACCACAGGTGCAGCAGAAGCTGTAGCCTACATCTTAAAATACCTAAAAAGAGCCATTATTGTGGGAGAAAGATCGGCTGGTGGGTCGGTTAAGGTTGATAAGTTAAGGGTTGGCGATTCTGGGTTTTACATCACAGTCCCTGTTGCTAGATCCGTGAACCCCATCACGGGACAGAGTTGGGAGGTGACCGGGGTATCTCCATCTGTTAACACTAACCCAAAGGAAGGGATCTCCAAAGCCAAATCCCTCATCGCCATAAGGAAATCAATTCTAAAAGCGATTCAAAGAGTTTCAGATATCATTAAACGATTTTATCCATTCAAAGACAAAATCCCAGCTTTGCTCAACCACCTTGCTAAAACAGATTTTTCCACAGTGATGTCTGAAGAGGATTTGGCAACGAAGCTTAATTACGAGCTGCAGTCCGTCTTTGAAGACCCTCGTTTAAATATCAAGACTTTGCAAGGATCGTCTGACAAGACGCAAGAACAAAAATCTTTTGGTAATCTTAGCGATGCATTTTTCAAGTTGGAAATTCTATCAGGAAACACTGCATATCTGCGTTTTGACAGGTTTCCGACACCGACCGTTTTGATAGCACTAGAGGATCGAATCAAAGAGAAGATCTGGCAACCAGTCAAAGACACTGTAAACCTGATTATCGACCTGCGGTATAACACTGGCGGATCCACCGAGGCCTTGCCTGTTCTGCTTTCCTACGTGTTCGACGCCTCATCAAATACACACCTCTTTTCAATCTACGACAGCATCCAGAACGTGACCGTTGATTTTCACACCCTCAGTAACATCACTGGGCCTTCTTTTGGCTCCAGAAAGGGCGTTTATGTTTTGACGAGTTACAGCACCGCTGAAGCTGGAGAGGAGTTTGCATACCTGATGCAGTCCTTGCACCGAGGCACTGTTGTAGGAGAAATCACTTCCGGAACGCTCCTTCACTCCAGGACTTTTCCAGTCGAAGAAACCAGCCTCGACGTCACCGTCCCTATTGTAAATTTCATCGATATCCACGGGGAATGCTGGCTTGGAGGCGGAGTCGTTCCGGATGCCATCGTGCTTGCAGAAGAAGCAGTCGAGCGTGCTCAAGAAATCATTGCGTTTCACAAAAATATTCCGGCTTTGGTGCAAGAAGTTGGAGAGCTCTTGGAAAAACATTACACTGGAGCTGAGGTTGCCGCTAAAGCGAGTAGACTGCTACGGTCCAAACTAAACGAAGGACTTTATCGAGCAGTCGTCGACTATGAATCTCTTGCATCTCAACTCACAGCGGATCTCCAAGAGACCTCGGGGGATCACAGACTGCACATTTTTAACTGTGAAATTGAACCAGAATCCCTTCAAAATGTTCCCAAAATCCCTTCTCCTGAAGAGGCAGGGTTCATCATTGATGCCCTGTTCAAAGTAGAGCTACTGCCTGGAAATATTGGCTATTTGAGATTCGACATGATGGAAGACATAAAGGTAGTGCAAGCAATTGGTCACCAGCTCGTCAGAGTTGTGTGGAACAAGCTGGTGAACACGGACATGCTCATAATCGATCTGAGATATAACACAGGTGGCTATTCCTCAGTTATTCCGCTACTTTGCTCCTATTTCTTTGACGCACAGCCCTTGAAACACCTTTACACTGTATTTGCTCCCTCCAGAAGAAATGCAACAAAGGTTATGAGCCTTCCTGAAGTGCTAGGAAAAAGGTACGGCTCTCAGAAAGACATCTATGTCCTGACGAGTCACATCACTGGATCAGCCGCAGAAGCCTTCACCAGAACAATGAAAGACCTGAAAAGGGCCACTGTTATTGGAGAGCCCACTATCGGAGGTGCCCTCTCGAGTGGCACGTACCAAATTGGGAACAGCATCCTATATGCTTCCATTCCCAACCAAGTCGTTTTGAGCGCAGTCACTGGAAAAGCATGGAGCGTGTCTGGTGTTGAACCACATATAGCAGCTCAGTCAAGTGACGCACTCAGTGTTGCCCAGAAAATTATTAGCGCAAAGAACCAAAAGAAAAAGTCAGGGAAATAGTACTTAAGGCCTCATTGTGAGAAATTTATCAAAAAATCCAAATAAAATTAATAACAGAAATGAATGTTTTAAAAGTTATGTTTGGCATGTTTATATAATTGCTTAGCAATGATTATTTTTAAAAATGAGAAATGTCCTGTGCTTGTTTGCACAATCCAACTGATGTAACAAATAGGCATGATAATAGAATAAAATAAAATACAAGAGATAAGTAAATGTAGCTACTGAAAATAGTACATACATATTTAAGAAAAACGACTTAACAGGAAATACCAGTCATTTCTCAAAGTGCAAGAAAATGGCTAAATATAAGCGCCAGACGTTTACACTTACACCAGTCAATCGTACATCACCAGTCAAACATTTTTGAACGATATAATGTTTAATGTTTTTTTAAAGACTTCTCCTCTGCTCAGCAAGAACAAATTTATTTGACCCAAAATACAGCTAAAGCAGTAATATTGCGAAATATTTATTTTACTATTTATTATAATTTATTTATTATTTATGTAAAATGACTGCATTCTATTTGAATATATTTTAAAATATAGTTTTATCCAGTAAAAGCAGAATTAGCATTATTACTCCTGTCTGTAGTATTGGGCGATCCTTCAGAAATCATTGTATTATGCTGTTATTTTAAACAGTAAAAATATTTCACTATATTAATGCTTTTGCTGTATTTTTGGATCAAATGCAGGATTGGCGAGCAGAAGAAAATTCTTTAAAAAACATTATAAATCTTATTGTTAAAAAATACTCTTGACTGGTAGTGTAACATACATATTTAGCTTGTTATTGTCTATCTGGAGAACTTTGGCTAATGAGATTAAGGTTTTATTGTGAGGAAAAGCTTCTTATGCGTGTGTTAACAGAAACCTGACGGTCGAAGCAGACTCAGTTGACAAACCTCCACAGAGAAGGACAGTTCAGCTGCCCGATATTAGCAGCGGTCCAGATCAAAACACAATGGCTCAACCTATGCTTCTGCTAGCATCGCTGCTGGTCTTCAGCAATGTGGCTCGTTGTGATTTCTCTCCAACACTTATCGGAGACATGGCGAAAATTCTGATGGACAACTACTGCTCACCAGAAAAACTGGCCGGCATGGAAGAGGCAATCGACGCTGCGAGCAGTAACACGGAGATCCTCAGCATTTCAGATCCTGCATCTCTCGCCAGTGTTCTGACTGATGGGGTCAAACAAACTATTTTTGACTCCAGAGTGAAAGTCACATACGAGCCAGGTTTTGTGCCTGTAAAACCACCAGCTATGCCTGACATCCCAGCTGAGCTGGTGGCCGAAATGATCAAAGGCACGGTCAAAGTTGAGGTCCTGGATGGAAACATTGGCTACCTGAAGATCCAGCACATCATCGGAGAGGAGATGGCTCAGAAAGTTGGGCCTATTTTGCTGGAGTACATCTGGGACAAAATCCTCCCAACATCCGCCATGATTCTTGACCTGCGGAGCGCAGTGACTGGTGAGCTGTCTGGAATCCCGTACATCGTGTCCTACTACACAGATGCTGAGCCTCTTATACACATTGATTCTGTGTACGATCGCACCTCCGATGTCACCATAGAGCTGTGGTCCATGCCAGCGCTGTTAGGAAAGAGGTATGGCACCTCCAAACCCTTAATCATTCTGACAAGCAAGAATACTCGCGGGATTGCAGAGGATGTTGCATATTGCCTTAAAAACCTTAAAAGGGCCACCGTCGTTGGGGAGAACACGGCTGGGGGTAGCATAAAAATCAACAAAATCAAGGTGGGTGATACTGACTTCTATGTGACGGTGCCGGTTGCTAAGTCTATTAACCCTATTACTGGCAAGAGCTGGGAGGTCAACGGAGTGGCTCCAGATGTTGAAGTCGCCGCAGAAGATGCCCTTGATGTTGCCATTGCTATCATTAAACTCCGTGCTGAAATCCCGGAGTTGCTTCAGGCGGCAGCCTCACTGGTCGCAGACAACTATGCTTTTCCGAGCATCGGTGACGATGTTGCTGAGAAGCTGGGAGCCATCGCGGCTAGCTGGAAATACCACATGATCTCCACAAAGAAAGAACTGGAAGCTAAGCTCTCTGCTGATCTCCTAAAACTGTCAGGAGACAAGTGTCTGAAGGCCACCAGCAACATCCCCACGCTTCCTCCAAAGGTTAGTCTTACGCACAACATATATATTACGATACGTTGCCCTGCTGAAAAATACAGCATATGCTGGTTAGGTATGTTTTGTGGTTTAAGCTGGTTTATGCTTGTTTAGGATGATCCTTTGCTGGTTTAAGCTGATCTTTTGTTGGTTTATAGGACCAGCATAAATCAGGAAAGTACCAGCTTAAACCAGCATCCCAGCTTCAAAACATAGCTAACCAGCATACAGTATGCTGATTTTTTATTTGGTTGTCGAAGCAAAATTACGAATAAAACTGTATTTAATCTCCAGAATCTCCCACCTGAGATGTTCGTCGAGCTCATCAAAGTTTCGTTCCACACTGACGTTTTTGAAAACAACATTGGCTACCTTCGCTTTGACATGTTTGGAGATTTCGAACATGTTGCTCAGATCATTGCGGAGCACGTATGGAATAAAGTGGTTGACACGGATGCCCTGATCATTGATTTGAGGTGATTATTCTATTGGTTATGTGTATGTCGCTCTAATAAGCAAATATTCCAGCAGTTTTAATCTATAATGTGATATGATCATCTATATTTAAAGGAACAATATTGGTGGGTCCACCGCCTCCATTGCTGGCTTTTGCTCTTACTTCTTTGACGAAGACAAGCAGATTGCGTTAGACCACATTTACGACAGACTCTCCAACACCACAAGAGATCTTCTGACCCTTACACACCTTACAGGTACATTCAGTCTTCCTATTTTTGTCTCTTCTATTACTTACATGTTTAGAATTTTACTTTAGATTATTTGATCTATGCCCAAAAAGTGCAGTGTCCTATTTTTCATATATTTGATGGCCAAACTGATTAGAACACTAGTATTTTCACCAGCTAAAGAATGGTGTTA
This sequence comes from Enteromius treurensis, assembly GCA_032275025.1. Classification (NCBI taxonomy): domain Eukaryota; kingdom Metazoa; phylum Chordata; class Actinopteri; order Cypriniformes; family Cyprinidae; genus Enteromius; species Enteromius treurensis. The sequence goes on along the minus strand of JAUCMU010000057.1, from coordinate 621,345 downwards.
AGTCAGTTATTTCTATCTTTAGCTGTAGTGTGTCAGTAGGAAATATATTAGTTTACATTTCCAAACATTCATTTTGCCATTAAAGGAACACAACACTTTTTAAAAAATATATATTTTCTAACATTTTCTAACTCCCCTAAAGTTAATAAGTTTAGTTTTGCCGTTTTTTATATGCATTCAGTCGATCTCCGGGTCTGGCGCTAACATTTTTAGCTGTAGCTTAGCATTGATCATTGAATCTGATTGGACTGTTAGCATCACGCTCAAAACTGTTTCCATATTGTTGTATATAAAACTTGACTTTTCTATAGTTACATCTTGTACTAAGACTGATTAAGACTGATTTTTCTTATTGAAAATTAAGTTTTAAAGAGGAAAAATATTGAAACTCTTTAGTCATTTTGAGTGTGATGCTAACGGTCTAATCAGATTCAATGATCTCTGCTAAGCTACGGCTAAAAGTGCTACTGCCAGACCCCGAGATTTTTCTATTTTAAAGAAAGTGGCATGTTCCTTTAATTGTAACAATTAATTTAACAGCAAATGCTGACTAAATTTACTTAATAGAAGATAATTGATAAAGAAAATCTATTTTTGACAAGCATCCATTTTACAGCATTTTTACACAAAACTAATGTAGCTTTGCTGGTAGCTTTCTTGAAGCTTATCAGAGACACAGTTCTTCTGGATTTAGTCTGTCTCTGTTCTGTTTCAAACTGATGATGATGATCTGATCAGATCTCAGAAATCTCACTGGATTATTACATTCAATGGCAAAATGAATATTTGGAAAGATATTTCCTACTGACACACTAGAAATAACTGACTTAAAATCATTCTTTAGCTGCTGAAAATACTGTGCTGTAATCATTTTGGCCATTTCCACGGTTTAATACTGCCAAACTAACAGTGCGTTTGAACTCTGCACAGGCAGGAGATACGGCAGCAAAAAGAGTGTGATAGTCCTCACTAGTGGTGTGACCGCTGGTGCCGCAGAGGAGTTTGTTTTCATCATGAAGAGGCTGGGACGTGCAATGATTATCGGTGAGACAACCCATGGAGGCTGTCACCCCCCAGAGACCTTCAGTGTTGGCGAAAGCGATATCTTTCTGCATGTTCCAGTCAGCCATTCAGACACTGCCCAGGGCCCTTCCTGGGAAGGTGCTGGCATCGCCTCTCATATTCCCGTACCCGCTGATGCCGCCCTCGACACAGCAAAGAGCATCCTCAATAAGCATTTTTCTGGCCAAAACTAAAATTGTTCTTGTTGACGTGGTCTGAAAGCCAAATGATATTGCAAATGAGTTATTTAGAAAGACAACATGTTGTGAAGATGCTGTCATAATCTGTGTAGATCTTTGAGAAAGCACCTTTTTCTATTGCTTTGCTTTTCTCTGCATTATTTCTAACCCAAAGTGGAGGAGAATGCAATAAATGTTCTTGGCCTGTTCTTGAATATATGTGTTGGTGAACTAGTTTTCTTTCTGCAGATTAATATTCATTTATGCTCTCTACACATCCATATTAGCAAACTCATACATTTGAATCAACTTGAATGTCTTTCAGTATAACTGGGGGGGAAAGCAACTTTGTAGTAATATTGCAACCAAATGATAATAAAAAATTGTAATGCGTTTTATAGACTACATCGAAAATTCCTTTCAACTGAGGTAAAACGGGTTTAACGAACATAAACCAATTCCAGACATGCTTATATATCTGAAAGCCAATTGTGATTTTTCCAGATTATTTTTGAGCAGATTACTTACTTCTATTTACTTATCCGCTTGCAATCTCAGTTACAACATAAACACACTCACCCACACAGCAAACAAAACAATGCTCATATTTGGTAAGTAAAAAAAAAACACTTTTTGCTCACTTGAGGTCAGTACAAAACTATTTACTACACATTTTCTTTCAGATATTAGCAGCAAAGAACCAGAAGATGGCAGCACATCTTCTTTAACTGTTGGCCAGAGTGAGCTGCTGTCCACTGACACACTAATATAACACATATGCAGCAACAGATTTTACTGAATGATAAATGGCATGTCAAAGGTAGACTTCCATTAATAAAAATGGGCACGTCCTGATTTTGCCAAAGTGAACGTACTACGTGTCCCTGTAGTTCAACATATTTTGTTAACCCTGGAGCAACATTTTAATGCAAAAATATAGTCCTGACCATATCTCTACACCTAAACCTACCCTTATCCATGAGTAATGCCTAAAATAAGAGGAAATGATAGATGACTGACACTGATGTACAAGCACCAAACACTGATTGTAAGCCAGTTTATTTTATTTTTTTTTTTTACTAAAATCATGCTTAATTGGCAAAGATGACCTACCAGCTAATATCCAGCATAGGGGTATAATCACAAGATAAAATCAAGATACAATTTTATTGTACAATAACAAGTATACAAAAGTGATGTAAGGGTTGTCACCATACACTGGTAATGTACTGGTTAGAAAACTAATTTCACAGTAAATAATCAAATTTTAAAGAATTTTTAATTCCTTTTTAAAACATATTGTTTTCCATCAACTGTATTATAACTGGTTGGTTGAATCAGAATATTTGGTTAGCATCAGTAGTTAGCTAGCCAACAAAATGTTTCAAATAGGCTATAATTACTGATTATATTCTTTTTAATTTGAAGCTAAAACTGCCTGTACTCTGATTTTGCTGTTGTCACGGATGACCGCCAAGGATTGCTCTTCAGCGGAGACAGGACTCAAGAGGCAGGACTTCAGTGCACGAAAGAACATTTATTTGAACAAAACAAGAGAGCTGAATGAGCATTACACGGACACACAATAACATTAACGATGAACAATGATACAGCACCCGGGGCGTGAATTTATACAAAACTAATCAAAGGACTCAAGACGAAACACCTGGGAAGAACAGCTGACGGATAATCAAACAATGATGACATGGACGGGGTTACAAACAAGGCAGAGACATGAGGAACCGGCACGAAAACAAACAGAAAGACACATGGAAATAGACGTAAACAGAGACAGGTCAAACAACAGGTAAACATAACATTAGGGAACGCCTACGGCGTGACGTAGCCCCCCCTCACAGGCGCGGCTTACAGACGCAAGAAACAACAACAAAAGACACACAGGAGGGAGGTGACTAGGAGGTGGAACAGTTCATACGGGGGGTGGGATGGTTTGAATGCCGGATGGCAGTGGAGAAGCTCACCTGGGCAGAACAGATGGCGAACATGCCCTCCAGGGTGGAGCAGGCAGTGGAGACGCCCACCTGGGCGGAGCCAAAGGAGGAGACGCCCTCCAGGGTGGCGCAGAAGAGGGTTATGCCTGAGCCAGCTGTAAACATTTAAAGCAAAATGCTTTGTTGGTTTGGGGGGCCCCCTTAGTGCAAATTAAATTTTTGTTAAAAATCAACCCCAGTTTTCATACTTGGTTAATAATTTATGCCACTGTCACTAAAACTATATTAACTATTAGGGACACCTTTAACTTTTTTTCACAGAGAAAAAAAAGAGCACTTTTAGCTGTAGAGTAGCATAGATCATTAAAATCTGATTGGACCGTTAGCATCAAGCTCGAAAATGACAAAAGAGTTTCCATATTTTTCCTATTTAAAACTTGACTCTTCTATAGTTACAATGTGTACTAAGTCAAAAAAAAAATTAAAAGCTGTGATATAACTAGGAACTATACTCTCATTCCGGGGTGAAAATAATCAAGGAACTTTGATTCTGTACCACGGCAACAGCAGGCGCAATGATATTACGCAGAGCCTGAAAATGCTGGGGACTACTTTTATGCCGCTACTTAATATCATTGCTGCAGCCAAGCCGGCTTGAGAGTATAGTTCCTATTAGCCTAGAAAAATCAAAATTTTTCATTTTCATGTTAGTCTTCGTACAAGATGTAACTATAGAAGAGTCAAGTTTTAAATGGGGAAAATATAGAAACTCTTTGTTTAGTTTTGAGTTTGAGGCTAACGGTCTAGATTCAATGATCTATGCTAAACTACAGCTAAAATTGTTATCTCCAGACCCGTAGATCGACTGAATGCATTAATGCAATAAGAATTGTAAAACTCAAGTTTGGAGTTGGAAAATGGGCCTATTTAAAAAAAGAAGTGGTGCGTTTCTTTAAACGTGCAGTATGTAGGATTGACCGCTAGTGGTTGAAATGGGTACTGCAAACAAAGGCATTTCACCCCGGAAATCTACATTTCAGAGAATTACTGGATATATATAGCATTATTTTACAGAGAAAAAAAGATTCCTTGACATCAGTACAATCAGAGTGTTCCGACATATGGAAAAGCGGGCAGGATTATACCGATTAAAGGTGCAGCATGTTACATTGCCTGCTAGTGGCTGAAATGCGTACTGTAATTCTGGCATGGAATCTGCCTGAAACGGCCAGAATTACTGGCTATAGCATTATTTTCCAAAGAAACAGTTGTGTAAACATAACTTTTTTCCTAAATATCTACAAACATATTTTGTTATTTTTTGGCTTTAGAAGAAAATGCAGCACCTTTAAGGGGGGCCGTTCCCCCCACTCTACCTCCATGCTAACCTGCCAAAATAAAATATTGCCTATCACCCATCTAAGCAGCTTTTCTTAAAGAATTATGACATTAGGATTATTGAATAAATTCAGTATTCAGTCTAATGATTAATCCATACATGAATTTCTTAAATAGTTTGAGAATCCAGCTGTAACATTTTGCAAAAGTAAATGTAGTTCAGGACAAATTAACTATTTAGTATTACTTATTTCTATTATAGGATATTACCTCAGACTCAGTATTTCAGTTTTATTTGGCTTTGTCTTGTTAAGTGTTTTATTAATGAATCTTTTAAGTGAATGAATCATTTTTTCAGCGCGTGTCATGCTAAAGACTGACTGCAGCAGGAGTGAATGGAATTTGAGACTTTCGAGATTTCATTGGTTGATCTTCTGAAGAAGCACACCCCTCTTCATGAAGACATAGGGATTACACTCATTTAATATAATGGACCACGATAAAAGTGTACAGCCCTTGTAGACTCATTGAATAGAGATTACAATAAGGCCCTGTTAAAGTGTAGTCTTATGAATTTACAAAGTCTTGTTTTCAACAAGATGTAACATTATGTAGTTGAAATGCTTAATTTACCGTAATGTATTTCTCTGGTAAAAGTTCAAACAAATGAACGTGGGGCTTCTTGAATTTGCCAAAAGTTTACCACTCTAGATTTGTGAACTAATCAGTTTGATTGATTCAATAACTCACTCACAACACACAAGAAAAACTCTCTCTTACTGGTAATGATGTGACATGCTGAAATAACCTAACTGAAACAGTAACCTACACATAAGAAAAGGAGAAAGCAAATACAATAGAAACCATAATTGATTAACAATAATTAACATGTATACAGTATATATATATGTGTGTGTGTGTGTGTGTGTGTGTGATTCTATAATTGCGGGTACATTTGGTGTCTGTTACCGTCAACTCTGTTATCAATATAGAGTAACAACGCTGACAATAGTGTAACAGAATTTTATTTTTTCCCAAAACTCCACTTGCTGGCATTAGAAACTAATGAAAACATGGTTAAAAGAGCTTTAAATAAACCAGTGTGAGATCAGTAATAAATTCAGATTTTCTTTTGATATTGTGGTAACAGGGTTGACATTCTACAAAATAACTCTTGGTGTAAGAAGTTTTTAGAATAAAATATTTTCTCAGAGAAGCACAGATACTTTTCAGTGCTTCAGATCTTATCAGTGATGTGAAGTGACATCATTTCCTGTCACCTAAACAATTCAACCAATTTAAAGAAAAAATATGATTTGGTAACAGAGTTGACGCAAGATTTATAGACACAAATACATTTTATTTTTTAAAAATCTAAATAACTTAATGTTGTAGAATTAAGTAAGTAACTATATATATATATATATATATATATATATATATATATAAAATGTTTCCAAAAGAAAAGTACTATAAAATATTTTTATTGCACATTGATACATGATGGAAAAAAATTCCAGACTAATTCAGACAAGAAGAAATCACGGTTTTCAGCTATTTAAATAAATTATATTGTCATGGACTGTAACATCTTGTAATTCATAACAATTACTTGTAAAGAATAATAATAAATAAATGAAAATAATATATATATATATATATATATATATATATATATATATATAT
>JAUCMU010000057.1:580203-608346 GCA_032275025.1 Enteromius treurensis | reverse complement strand
TTTACAGACCTATCAAAATCTTTTATTTCTCTCATATACACATGAAAACTGAATTAACGCTGAATTAAAAGCCCAAAGTTTCATATTTAAGAGCTTAACCCTTATGCTGTCTTTGGGGTATTTTTTACCCCGAATGGCGTTCGGTAAAATTTAAAACATGAGACTCTGTAAAACTGTAAACACCTTCTAGATCTACAAAAAAATAAAAAATAAATAAATATGGATTGATAGCATGAATTTATGTTGGTGTAAAAACAAAAAAACAAAAACCTCACACTCGGGGTCTTTGGCAACAAAACTTCAAATTTTTAACAAAATAATAGTAATAAAAAAATTAAATGTAATTTTCCAGTTTATTAATGTTTTTACTCCTACAGTTTTCGTAGGATTTGTGCTATTTTTTTTATTTATATAAATTATTAAATAAATATTAAAAAATAGGTTTATATGCAAAAACAACTTATGTAAAAGTCACCATTTTTTGAAAAATTAGGTTTTAAAAGTAAAAAAATATAAGATATCTTTTCACAAGTTTTTTTTTCAGTTGGAATGAGATCCACATTTTATGTAATCACAATTCTAAAGATAACAATTACTTTTTGTCATGGTTTAGTATTTTTTGTACTGAAAAAAAAAGAGCATTTTTTAGTGATGTTACATTATGATTAGAATCAAACCTGGAGATGATGTCACAAAGATAAAAGCTGCAGAGTTTATCATTTATTTCAATCATCTATTTTTCATAAAATTCTACAAATTTAGTCTACACTTCAGTGACTATCTGAAAGATAACACAAATGAACAGAAATTAAGTTAAAATGCTCTTTTTTCAGTACAAAACAATACTAAATTATGACAAAAAGTAATTGTTATTTTTAGAATTGTGATTACATAAAATGTGGATATCATTCCAACTGAAAAAAAAAAACTTGTGAAAAGATATCTTATTGTTGGTCAAAAAGCAATTAGTAAATAGTAGTGCTCTGCAGCCATCTAGTGGTAAAAATTATATTTTTTTACTTTTAAAACTTAATCTTTCAAAAAATGTCAAAACCATGTCAAATTATCCATTTTATCCCCATGAATTAAAGTTTAAAATGTGGGTGTTTTATAAAGTGAATTTTACATAAAAAGCTGTTTTTGCATATAAACCTATGATTTTTTTTTAAATATTTATTTAATAATTTATATAAATGTAAAAAAGAGCATAAATCCTACGAAAATACGACATTAATAAACTGGAAAATTGCATTTAAATTTTTTTTGAAGTTTTGTTGCCGGGGGAAAGAAAAGACCCCAAAGTCCCAGAGTGTGATTCACAAACAAAGACCACATAAGGGTTAAATAATTTATATAAAATAATTAAATTGAAAAAATAAATACCATAACAAGATTAACCCCTTAATTGTAGGAGAAAATACTACAACAACAGTAAACCTCTGTTTGTCTGCCAAAAAATAAAAGGGTTTATGTTTAATTTGATTAAAATTAAATAAATGTTTATGCTTTAATTTTATTATCAGAAAAATTAAAACAAGAATTTCTGGGGGGAAAAAGCAAAATATTGTAGAGGCCTATTGTTAAATATGTTGAAATGGAGAGTTTTGGACTTATGTTTTCACTGAAATAAATGTTTTCGTTAGTATTAGTTGTTTAGTTAATGTTTAGTAGTATTAGCATTATAAACCCTGCATACTAATATTTTCCTTTTGACTATTCTATTCATCAATACAGACCTATGTGTTATTTACTAGTTATTTCTTCTTCATTCACTTTTGCAGCAATCAAAAGAAAGCACAAGACTGGCATCCTTTGCAATAAGGTCTTTTTTAGCTGCCATCTTCATATAATCCGAAGCATCAATCTGGGCATTCATTAAGGTTTTTGGAAATCCAGAAGGATTTTTAAGGATGTTTAAACATGGCTGCAAAAATAAAAATGGCCAGTACTCGTTTACTACTTTATTAATCACTGAAACCTGATTACTTAAAATTGCGTTCAATAATATATATATTTTTTTTTTGCAGCCCCCTTTTACAGCCTCTACAGTCTGATCTTGACATAGCGACTATCAAACTGCCTGACTAAGGTAAGGAAAACACACTTTAACAGGTGGAGCATTTTAAAAATGTATTGTAAGGAATACAATCAACCATTGGGAACACATGCTTGCATTGTTTTGTAATTTTAGACATTAGACAATGAGTGAGGAAAAAAAAGAGAAAGAAAGGCAAAATCTGAGATCTTGTAGAGCTGCCAAACGTGTTTTTAAAAACATAGAGAAAAAAAACACAGAATTAAATCATCCAGAACAAGTCCCAGGGTGTCAGACTGACTGTGATGATGCATTAAGTTCTATGGAGGACCACCTGTCTACTGGAACATCATACACACAGGAAGAAAGTGACTGGGATGATGACTTTGTGGTAGACATGGACCTTGATGAAAATGACATGACTGACCAGAAAGACATGACCGACATTAAAGAAGATGACAAATCATCACTGGCAACAGATCTGGCAACCTGGGCAACCCAATTCCAAGTAAAAAATAATGCTGTTGACCATTTGCTAAAGTAGTACTCCTCTCTAGCGGCATTCAATGCAAAGGTAAAAAACATAGCATAAATGTTCTCTGCATCGTCTGAGATGCTCCAGCAAAGGCTTTTGTCCGGGGCACTAAGCTATACTCTGGATATTATGGCTGTGACAAGTGTGACCAAAAGTGTGAATGGTTTAACAGAGTGACCTTTCAGGACACCGAAAACCTTACTCCAAGAACAGATGCATCATTCAGAAGTCAAGTTCAGCTCGAACATCACAAAGACAGCACACCACTGGCCCAGCTGTCCATTGATATGGTCAAGAGCTTCCCCATTGATTATTTGCATCAATCATGTCTGGGGGTGATGAAAAAGCTGCTGCTTAGTTGGACCAGTGGAGCGAGAGAAGTTAGGCTCTCCAGCACTCAAAAACTAGAAGTAAGCAATAGGCTTTTTCAAATAAAAAATGAAATACCATCCATCTTCTCTCGCACACCTCGTAGCCTGGGTGAGATGGAGAGGTGGAAGGCTACAGAATTTCGACAATTTATGCTGTACACAGGCAAGCTGGTGCTGAAAGGAATTCTTGAGGATGGCCTGTACCAACATTTTCTGGCTTTCAGTGTGGCCATGTGCTTGCTAGTTTCACCAACACTAGTCAAGAGCCATTCAGAGTATGCAGGAAACCTGCTGCACTACTTTGTCTGTAGAGGACGAGAGCTTTATGGAGAGGAGTTTATAGTGTACAACATTCACTCTATGCTGCACATCACTGATGACGCTGTGCAATTTAATGGCCTTGACAACTGCAGCGCATTCAAGTTCGAATCATATCTGCACACCATGTAGAGGATGGTGCGAAGTGGAAAATACCCTTTGAGACAGGTCGCCAAGAGAATAGAGGAAAGGCAGTCATGTCCTCTTGAAAAACACAGAGAGAGAAAAACTACAAGTACCAAGGACAACGCCTTCTTGCTGAATGAGAATGGCTGTGAGATCACAAATTAAATGGAGAAAGATGGAAAAGTCCTTTGCAGGGTTTATCATAATCCTCTACCAATGTTCATCAATCCATGCCACTCATTTCTTCTGGGAGTATACAATTACAACAAAAAACAATCATCAATGAGATGGATCCCTAGAGAGCAAGTGGAGAAGAGAGCAATCAGAATCAATTATGGGGACACAGTAACGTTCATGGCCATCTTGCATCAACAGTGAACTTCTGACATTGATAATGTGAGATTTATATGCACATACATATGCATATGTGACCCTGGACCACAAAACCAGTCACAAGGGTCAATTTTTGAAAAAAAAAAATTATACATCACCTGAAAGCTGAATAAATAAGCATTGAAGTATGATTTGTTAGGATTGGACAATATTTGGCCGAGATATGGCCATTTAAAAATCTGGAAACTGGGATGAGGGTGAAGAAGAAAAAAAGAATATTGAGAAATTTGCCTTAAGAGATGTCCAAATTGAAGTTCTTTGCAATCTATATTACTATTCAAAAATTAAGTTTCAATATATTTGCAGTAAGAAATTTACAAAGTCTCCTAATGTGCTTTACTTTATCATTTAAACCCATACAATGTATTGTTGGCTATTGCTACAGTACAAATAGACCCGTTATACTTATGACTGGTTTTGTGGTCCAGGGTCACATATATTCTAGAAGAAATGTGAAATAGGTGACATTTTCAATAAATTAACATTGCTTTTATTTTCCTTAGCATGTACTATATTGTAGAAATTTTAGAAGAATCATTGGTTGGAATTGTAGCAGAGTGCTGGACATTTGAAGATGATGATGAGGTATAACCTTTTACAAGTCCAACCCACATAAATAATATAATCTTGAAAGTTTAAGTTTTCCTGATTAGGCAACAGTTAACTTTTGACTTTCCTTACAAATTTCAGCAACAGTATAGTTACTGGCCCCCGAACAACCAGACTAAACGGGCAAAAAAAGAAGAACTCCCAAACGAAGAGACATGGACCACACGAAAAATTCGTGTTTTTGCCAAAACTGGTGAAATTCAAATTATGGCAGGATATTTTTTAGATTATTACTGAAATAAACTGATGACATTTTGATTTTCTAATTCCATTAACATTTCATCCATAGATGATAGAAGGTGGAGTAAAACTGCTGAATTGAATTCCTCTGTAGAAAGTGCTTTACTTTTTTTTTTTTTTGGACATGTCATACTAAAGGGATAGTTCACCTAAAAATTCTATTTCTTTTATCATTTACTCAACTTAAAGTTGTGCTACACCTGTATTAGTTTGTTCTGGTGAACACAGAATATGATGTTTTAGAGAATGTTGGTAATGAAAGATTTGCTGGCCTTCACTGACATTCCAAGTATTGAAAAACATACTATGGGAGGCAATGGGGACCAGAAACTGTTGCCAACATTCTTCAAAATATCTTATTTTGTATTCAGCAGAACAAAGAAACTCAAACTGGTTTGTAAAAATTTGGAGATGAAAAAAACTATGAATTTTATTAATTTATTTTATTTGATTATTTTAGATGAGTGGGGAAGAGGCACCTGGATGCCTAACTTAAAGAGAAAGCGGCAAAGTACATCTGACGATTTCAAATTCATTAATAAATTCAGCTCCAGCATTAAAGTAATTATTATTGTGCTTACCATTTAGATGAACCCTTTCCCCGCCCCAAGGCAACAGCTGTAAGAAAAAGGCCAGACAAAGGTATACAATTTTTCCAGTTCTCACCCCTACTTGGAAATTATCATTGTACATTGTATGTTTAAATTTAGGCAAATCAAATTATAATTTCTTCACCCCTCTTAAATACATCACAAGTTATAAATGGAATTATAAATAAAAAGTTTTGAAGAACGTAATTTAGAATTTAATAGTAGATTTGGAAGTTAATTTCAAAGTGATGGTTCACCCAAACATTAGCATTAAAGATAAAACAGAAGCAGAATAAGTGTGTGTAAATCATTCATAAAGTCGTTCTAACAAAAAATTCCAGACTTGAGAAAGTGTTTGTTTTTTTGTTAGTTTTAATACTTTTAGAAAACTGATGACACTGCATTTTAATATTCCTATTTAACATGGAAAATAGTATTATATACATGTTACATGCATTAAAATGACTTAAAACAGCAACGTATTATGAGCACCAATGGAAAGGACGTGACAAGTGGCCAGGACAACTCAAAATACTTTGTATGGGTCAAAATGACAATTCAGCAACGTTAGCCTCCACAAGCTTAACACTTCTGAAAACGAAGACCGGTTGCTTAGTCATTTCACACTACCCAGATGACATCCTTACATGGTTATTAGTTATAATTCATAGGCGTGGATTATGCTAATTGTTAACATGCATGTGCCCTTTATGAATAACTGGATTAAATTAACAGATTAACGTGTGGACCCATTTTATGTTATGTTAGTTTCCCATTTTTACTATTTTATAATCTACATAAAAGCCTGCTGTACGAAATACACTAAAAAACGTTTATTTTTATTTTAAAGATGATAATATATAACTATATGATAAGAGATGAATTGCTGATGTTACATTTCACCCAATAAAAATAACTTTCTTTTAACAGCAGAACCAGCTAAACTTCCAGATCCACCCAAACTGCAACCAAGTAATTTATTTTTTTTTTTTTTTTTTACAAACATCACAGCAAATGAAGAAAATGAAATACACTTTAGGGGTGTGTGATATATAACACATTATAAAAAAAAATCATAATATTGTCATAGACAGCACAATCACACACCCCTAACTGTATGCAAATACTAGTAATTTACTCTACAAACTGAAATGTCTAACACCCTTACAGAATCTACCCACCATCCCACCTGTGATGCTTCAGTTTCCCTATCACAAGATTTACCTGAAGGTAGAATTTAAATCAATGTAACCGAAGAATATGTGGTCTCCAACTTAAGCTTTACTGTGTATTTATCTTGCTTGCAGATGTTGAAGAGCCTCCCAGACCATCCTCAATGGCAGCAACAGAATACACAAATGGTAAAGAAATCTGTAAATACATTTCTCAAGAATCAGTTCAGAGCAAACAACAGAATAGCATATTTATTACAAGTTATTTTCATACTACATATAAGACATGCAACTTCACTACTCTAATGTACACAAAACTTGTTACAGATCAAGGACACTGTGTAGTTCATTCAAGCAGTGGCAGAACATGAAAGATGTTAATTTTAACAAAATAAGGCTATGTTTGCATTTGGCATTTTTTTTGACAAGGGTGCTTTTTATTTAATAAAAGTTGCAGCCAAAGGCATCTTATGTTTATTATTACAACATCTGCAACAGCAGTCTATGTGTGGTGCAGAAATGTTGAGAAAAGAGGAAGCTGGCTCTTTTCTTTTTTTTTCTTTTCTTTTTTTTGGCATTTTTGCGTTTTGTTTGAAAGGACAGTATTTAGGAAGCAAATTGGGAGAGAGAAAGGGGACAGGATCGGGAAAGTTCTGTGAGCAAGGACTCGAAGCGCACACGTTGATGTCCGGCTTAAGTTAACTGGGAGGCGAATGTCAGTTCACAACAAAAAAATAAAAGTCTAACTACCGACACCTTTCCCATTTTTTCTTCTTGTTCTAATTGGAAAGACAGGTATAGCTACTGGCTTGTTTTTAGTCAGCTGCCAAAAAGGCGCTTGACGTAGGGCTTTTCTTCAGAAAAAGCCTCAGAAAAAGATGCCGGCGTTTAGAAAAAGCACTCAAAGCACTGTTTACGCCATTTGATTATTATGTAAAACACATGCTGACAGTTTTAAAAAAAAGTGTGAACATAGCCTAAGAGGATTTTATTTAGATTTATTTACAATTCAAGTCAAGACTTTAGCCAAGATTTTTAAAGTCAAAAAGATGCTAAGAGTGTCCAGTCTATAGCGGCAAGCTCCTACAGGGCTGTCAAAAGTTGCCTGCGACATACTTTAAATCTGTGATAATGCATGTATTCAAAAAAGCATTTAGGTATTTTCATAATTACAATAACCTTGGTGTGATATCACAACAGATCACCCGAGCCCCCCCGGGGTGGGGGCCAACTTAATTCAGAGAATAAAAAACAAAAGTATCCACCATCATTATACCTTCTCTTTGCAGATCAGTGTCATTACTTTTTAGAATGTAATCTATTTTACATTCTTACCTTAAAGTGTTAGTTCACCCTAAAATGAAAATGTTCATCATTGACTCCTCAACTTGTTTAGAACCTATATGAGTTTCTTTCTTGTGCTGAACACAAAAGAGGATATTTTTAAGAATGTTGGTAACCGTTTTTTTTTTTTTTTTCATGGAAGTCAACTAGGCCTGCACGATAAATCATATCGCAATCGCAAACCTCAGGTGTGAACGCACTTTTAATAAAGAGGGATTTGAGAAAATGATTGGCACACTGGACAAGAGATACCAAAAGAAATATACTAAGTATATGTTACATCCTGCTAAAATGTACTTGTGTCTTTTTAATTCTATTTTAATGTTAATTTAATGTAATTTAATTCAGTAATGAAAAGATGTTACTGTTGTTTAATTTTGTACAATTTAGTTTTAATTTGCTGTCGCTAGATTGCACTGTATCCTGTATCTCAGTTGAGAAATACAGATTTCAGCATTATTAGTAATCTGTGTGTGCATTTTTCATTAAAAATAAGCAAGTTGAGTCCAACCACTTATATATCATATTGACCTTAATAATCGCAATCGCACATTTTTCCCAAATCGTGCAGCCCTAAAGTCAACACAGAAAAGTTTAATTACCAACATTCTTCAAAATATCTTCCTTTATGTTCATCAGAAGGAGGAACTTTGAAAGTTTAGAACAACTTAAGGGCGAGTAAATGATACAATTTTCAATTATGGCATCCCTTTTCCATAAAATGGCAAATGACCCAAAAGGTTTAATATAATGAAACATTCATTATGCTAAAGCTAATACATTATATGACATAATGAGTATACTATTACCTTTGGTTACTTGCATGTTCTTCCAGACACACCATCTCAGCCTAATCGGTGGAGCCAATCCAGGAGAGTGTGTAAGGAGGGTAATGCGGGCTGTGGCCACAAACCACGTATGGAGCCACTACAGCCTGCACGGGAAGGGAAAAAGAAACTGGCTCTGATTAAAACATCAACATGCAAAGACTCGTTTATGAACAACAGAGACATGTGCTACAAATTCGACACTGAAACAGTAAAGCTTCAATTACACTAAATTGTCTTGACTTTTTCACTAAAATGAAAAACTTCTTGAAAACTTAAAAACTACTAACTACTACATACTTTAATTAGTATTTTTATAGTATGAAAAAAATAGTATGATTAATCAAGTTGTAAGTGTATACTTTGTATTTAAAAATACACTTGCCATTTATATTTAATTTATAAACAATTGAACATATGAATAAACACACTGATAAAACAAGCATGAACCACTATCTGGTACTTACATACTGTAACAGCTGTGACTTTTGTGTAATTCCAGATGCCGTCATGAAATGTAAAGCTGGTCTTGGGGCGAAGGAGACAGAAAGTTTAATTGCAGAGACTCATGCACATGCACCGGCGCATATAAATAAAAGTGCTGAGGTATGAAAAGCAGAGAATGTTCTGTAATTAAAATAAATATAATAAAAATAAAAAATCCAGACAATTATAAATGGCCCACACCCCATGCACGAACACTTAAAAAACTGTCACCAATACATTAGAGAATGTCGCCATCAAAATATTCACCTATGTACAATTAAAAAAATTAAATGGACAACATGCACTTTTTAAAAGCACATAAATCTTACCTCTATAACAATCATAAACAATTAGAATGTACATATCAAAAACTGTTAGTAAATTGAACTATTGTGAAGTGCACATAAATATGCACACAACATAGAAAACTAAGAGAGTAGCAGATCTCATTACTCACGGTTCACAGTAAAATAAATAAATAAATAAATAACTTCCCTTCTCCACAAGCACTGGCGGCTTAGTATATCTCCTATCTGATGATGAATGTGCATCTATAATATGGTTTTTATAAACAAATAAAGCAGACAGAGGTAGGCTAATGTTTCCAGTTTCAGTTTTGCTTTAAATAAGTATATTACATTTGCCTTTAATAAAAACTGTTGATTATAAAAGAATGTCACTATTTGTTTATTTTATGTTTTCATTTTTCAGTCTTCTTCTGTTCTGAATACCATTAAATGAGTAGAATTAAAATACACATTTACAAACATTATAAATATTTATTTTTATGTTTTGGCATTTTGCTTTTTTCTGAACCTGGTGAACCTTGTTTTCCAGGAAAACATGGTAATTTTCTTACTAGTCTCAAGCTTACTTTTTAAAATGCAGGTGTCCACAGTGATACATGGATTAGGAATGGAAGTAGCTATCTGTCCCAAAGGAATATATATATATATTTCTTTACAGGTCCATTACTTGAGCCTCCTTGATGAATTTTCAGTGACCAGATCTGCCAAGACACACGGTCACACAGAGAGTAGGGATCATGCTCTACTATTAACTGAAATATACCAAATTTTACTATAGCTGTAATGTATTGTTTTAAATGGATCGCAGTTGATCCATAATACATATGGACCAGGGGTGTGTTTCCCAAAAGCATTGTTAGCTAACTATAATCATTAGTTTAATTGAACTCTTGGTAACGACGAAACTTCCGACCTTAGTTGCTTTCAGGAAACACACCCCAGGTCAAGACCAAACCTTTGGCGATGTGATTCACAGAATAATTTGCCAATTTACACATTCAAGGTATTTAAAACCACAAGAAGAAGAAATGAAACAGAACTCGCACACACCCAAAGTGCACACAGACATTGAGACCTGTTTCAGACAGTGTGGCATACCGAGTTGATTCCTCTTTTACGTCTCCCTGCAGTTAAGATACATACGCATGGGGGTTTGAGGTTGCGTTGCGATATTGGAAGTATTTCTGTTTTAAACCACAAAGGCAAGACAATGGATAACAAACTTTGCGCAATAGTTATAGTTCATAGTTGCACAAATGTCTTAACTTCAGTCAATTCACTGTACAGAAAGTGAAAGTAAAAAAAAAACGTTTTCTAACGCTGCATTCACAGCGCATATTCCCTTAGAGACGAATCTACTTCAACATGTGCTGATAATGGTATATAACTGTCTAATATTCTTATTAAGCATCATTTCAGGCCTGTAATCCACCCCAGTCTGCGAGAATAAAAAAAAAAAGGCATTTGGATAGCAAAATTCAAGTGAAATCCTGGTCGGACTGGTTAATAGAGAGAGACTGTAGGATTACACATTTAGATACAACTAAACATTTTCATATTTAACAGTATAAACTGAAAATCATGCATTTCTTATCTACATTCAGTGAGCTCTGACTTAAGACAGTAGCCTTTTGATTAGTTTTTGTAACATCTGTTCCCTTGCTAAGTGTGAATGCAAATCCTTTGAAGGGTTAGTTGTGCCTGTTGTTTTAGGGTTTTATAGCACCTATGCATTTGAATGACACTTATATGCTAATTAAGATCAAGGCTTGGAAACGTCCTACGTCCGAGAGAGCAAAAAAAACAAAAAAAAACCTCGGTCTATTATGAAGAAGGACTTTATTTTTGTTCCAACTTATTTTATAGCTAGCTACTAATGAGTAGCAATTGAAAACCAGACAGTTTTTGATAAAAGGAACTTCCCTGAGAATTTAACGTAATAAATGTGAAAAAGACACTTTAATGTCTCCGTTTGTCATTCTGTATAGCAAAGCAGATGAGAGTAGATCATGATCAGAAACCCGATTAGAAATCATTATGAATAAAATCGAATCATTTTTAAACGAAAATCTATTTGAATTGAAAAATTGATTTTGAATCGAATCGTGGCCTCAAGAATCGGAATCGAATTGAACCGTGAGATGGTAAAAGATTCCCACCCCTAATGATAACAAATAGCATCATATTGGAAAGCGTTATCTTTTTAATATACACTAGCATTCAAAGGATCGGAATAAAAATTTAAAATATATATATTTGTTTTTGAAAGGTAAAAGTTGCATTGAAAGATAAATCTCATCTGCTCACTAAGGCTACATTTATTTGGTCTAAACTAAAGTATAAACAGTAATTTTACGAAAAATGTAAATTATTTCAATTTCTGTCGAAAAAAAAAAAGTATTTTGTTTTTGGAAAGACACTGAAAAATGGAGCAATGATGCTGAAAATGCAACTTTAGGAAACATTTATTTTCAGTAGCCACAATGTTACAGTTTTTAATTAAATAAATGCCACTTTAGTGCATAATAGAGACATTTTGAAATTGCAATTATGTGTTTTTTTCCCCAGCAAAAATATAGTAACTAATATTATTTGATGTTTTCTCCTTTTTTGTCTTCATGAAAGCATCTGTCCCCATTGCTAGCACCTATTTCTGTAAGATCAAATATGCACGTTTGATCCTCAAAAAAAAAACATTAATGTTTTATCTCATATAATGTATTGTTGAAACACTCTTTGCATTGCATTTCAACTCTATTACCTTCGTATTTTTCCATAGATAACGTTATTTCGTTGTAGTTTCAGGAATAAAACCCTCCGAGAAGGAGTCACAATGCACCCATTTAAAATTTTTTTTAATGTTTTTGATTGTAGCATCAACCCTGTTACCATTACTTTGTATTACATTTCACAATATTAAGCACAAGACTGATAAACTGAATGTTACCATTAACTGTGTGGCACATAAAGTGCATAATCACTGAAATCTTACAGAAATGTAGTTCTTGTCAGACTGCCAATGTCACTGGTTTCATTCCTGTTATGTCTGACTTTTAGACCAAATGTGTTACATCACCCAGGGAATGCGATTTACACAACACAGAGCCAATTTCTGCACCATGTTTCATCAATTAGTCAAACTGACTCAAGCACAGATCAGTAGACTCAATTAGCTCATTTCCCACTGGTCATCCAGAACTAATGAATGACCACAGGTTGCCTCTCGGGGCTGAGACGGGAAATGACCAGCTGTCATAAAGCGTTTACAGCTGCGCCTCAGGGTGAAAACAATATAGCAGACAAAATTAGATGGCTTTTCTAAGTTGAAAGCATGGATAAGTAATTGGATGAATTCTCAGTTGTATTGATCTGATGCATTAAGAAGCAGAAACATCCCATTTACTGATTGTTTGACCTCTTTCTCCTCAGGTCAGGGAGCGTTAAACACCACTGGCACGAAATCTACAATTTTGTCGAGCATTTGGCAGAGAAATTCACCAGGTACCAAAGCATCTCTCGAGCAAAACAAAGAAGCACATTGTAGGAGTCAACTGAATGGCATGTTTTTGTTGACGTTATCCAGTTGTGTAAGATTTGCGAAGCAGACCACGGATGACTTTACAAATGCATTTTAGAGATTTCTTCAAACTGTAAACACTTCTGGTCTGTTTTTCATCGTCTCTCAGCCCAATGCTCCGAATGTCCTTCATCGTGTTCTCAACCAGAGGAACCACAATCATGCCACTCACGGAAAACAGGTGCGGAAAGACCCGTCCTCTGCGGCTGCACATTTTTGGTTGTTTATTATGTTAATCTTCTCAATTTTGTTTTGATTTCTCAAAGGGAGACCATAAGAAGAGGCCTTAATTCTCTCAGACGAGAGATCCCAGGCGGAGATACGTGTATGGATCTTGGACTAAAACAGGTAAGATGTTCAAATCAAGTATGTTTGTCATTCAGATCTACTTATTTGTATGTCTTTTAACAATATTATCCAAATTTATTCGCAGGCAAACGAGCAAATACACCAGGAAAACTTTGGTAGGTTTACATTAATGACCCCAAAGATTCGATCAAAGTCAAGTCACCTTTATTACTTGCCCAGTGAAAAATTTATATACTTAAATGAATTTAAAATGCATATATTTTATGCAAAGTAAACTACAAATGTATTTTCATGTTCATGCACTATAATAATAAAATGGCCTGCTTTTGTCATTTTAGTATACTAAACTTAAACACTTAAAGTATTAAAAGTTAATGTTGATTTGTTAAACTCTATTACAGTTTGTTCTTACCTGACCATCTTGACTTCACTTTAGGAACTGCAAGTGTTATAATTGCTCTGACGGACGGTGAGCTTCAGGAACATCAGCTGATAGCGGCTCAGCAGGAGGTGACTTGATGCTTCAGATGTTTACAAATCTAAAAACATACAGTGTTTAATTATGATTGCATGGCGTCTCTTTAGGCAGCACGGGCTCGGACGTTGGGTGCAATCGTGTATTGTGTCGGCGTTAAGGACTTCAATGAGACACAGGTGCTGATCATCTATTGTTGATGTTTTTAAAGTCTTGTATTAAAGCAGCAATAAGTACTAACAAACAATGAAAGAGACTCCTTCTCAACAATGCACTCAACTAGAGAACGCAATTCAGTGCAGACAATGCACTTTGTATAGAGGAAACTGATGAGGTCAACCAATCGACGCTCAGATGAGCTGCAAATAATGCTTTTGTCCTGTTCTAGCTGGCTACCATCGCAGACACCAGTAAGCATGTGTTTCCGGTCTTGGGAGGATTCCAGGCACTGAGAGGAATGATCGACTCGGTAAACTCAAGCATTCGGTTATGTAGAAGATTTATTAAAAATGCATATTGTAAAGATGTGCATTCCTTACATTAAGCTGAAGTGTGGGATTTTTTTTTTTTTTGCTAGATTTCCCAATGCTGATCTTGATTGATTTAAATAAAAGATATGAATTAAATGTGTTCTGTTTTTAGATCATTAAAAAATCTTGCATCGAGATTTTGGCCGCGGAGCCATCCAGCGTTTGTGCAGGAGGTATGAAAATACATTGTACATATATTTATGTGCATATATATAAATGAAGTTCATTTCACAGTTTTTAACAATTTTCTGAATTTTTCAGAAATCACGTCATTGTACATTCCAATTAATCTCAATCAAAATGCTGTTGGGTTATTTTGACAAGGTTAAAAAATAAATTAAAACAGCTAATTAACACAAAAACATGATAACTGTCACGGGAATGACGCGAGGAAACATTCGGATTCATCTGCAGGCTTTATTTATGACACACAGAGTAAACACAGCGTAGAAACAGGCAGAGTCAAACAAGCAGCACCGGTGGCATCTGAGGCAAAGGCAAGAGAATAATCCAGTGTGGGAAGCGTGGGTCGGCACCAGGTAAATCCAATACTACAAGAAACAAGGAAACACAGAGGGCTCACGATCGGAGTTAACACTGGGACATCAAACAGAAACATTCAACAATCACGAGCGACCGGCAATGGAAACATACGGGCACTTTATACACCTGACAATGACGCTGGGGGGCGGAGAAACAGATGAGTGATCATGACAACAAACAAGATGGGCGAAGACATAAATAAACAACCAAGACAACAGACAAGGTGGGGGGAGACATGAGTTAATTAATAAAGTCTGGGCATAAAAACAGAAACATGAAACCCAGAGAGTCAGCGGGGTGCTGGAGTGCCATCCAGTCCTTTGCTGGCGACTCCAGCTGAGCGTGACATAGCCCCCCCCCCCCTTAAGGAGCGGGTTCCAGATGCTCCTGAGGTGGGAGCCGACGGGAACGACCACCAGAGAGGAGCCGACGTTGATGACCTCCACCAAGGAAGAGGAGACAGAGGAGGAGACGTCCTCCAAGGCGGAGCAGACGGTAAAGGCGCCCATCTGTGCGGAATCAACGGAGGCGACACCCTCCAGGGCGGATTTGACGGCGGACTAGCCCACCTGGGCATACCAGGCAGCGAGGATGCTCTCCTGAGCCGATCAGACAGTTCTGATGCCCTCCAGGGCGGAGCCGACGGAGGAGACGCCTCCAGGGTGGGTCAGACATCGGAGATGCCTTCCAGGGCCGACCAGACAGCGAAGTCACCCACCAGGGCGGAGCAGACAGCGAGGATGCCCACCTGGTCCGATCTGGAGACTGGAGTGCATACAAAAACACACAGAGGTTTGAGTTGGCCTCTAAGGCCGAGTTAGTACCTGCGTCCAGCTCATGCTGAGTGGTCCCGACAGCCGGGGCAGGTCCGGGAGAAAGTTCTGCAGCCACTGGGCCCAGCTCAGGGCAGAGTGACAGTTTCAGGGCCTCTTTAGCCAGTTCATGGCAGAGCGAAAGTTCAAAGGCGGCCTCCATGGCCGGTTCAGGGCAGGGCGAGAGTTCAAAGACCTTCTTGGTTGGTTCTGGGCAAGGCAAAAGTTCAATAACGGCCTCCGTGGCAAGTTCAGGGTCAGGCGTGAGTTCTGAAATAGGTCCAAATAACCAACTCGAAGGTTGTGCAGCCACCAGCGGAACCCCAGGTGAATCTACGACCGGAGTCGACATCACAAGGGGTCGTGCAGCCACTGGCGGACCCTCTGTGGTCTGGACCGGACTGACCGGAGGCAGGGGACCGGGCTCTAGAGGGTGTGCAGCCACCGGCGGAACCTCTAGAAGCTCCGTGTTACTTATGGGTTTAGGGGGCTCGGGCCACTACAAATCAAAATCCTCAATGGGTTCTGGAGGATCTGGCCATGGTGAGTCATCAACAGGCTCTTGGGTGCAAACAGGCTCGGGGTTTCTCGACCCGAGCAGATCTGAATCATAGGACGGCACTGGTGGGGTGGACCATGACATCTTGGGGTCACCGAGGGGTTCTGGGAGGCAGTGTGCGGCCCACACACTTAAAATGGCAACTGCCATCCCAGGAAGCATGGCAGCCACGGGAACAGTTTCTGCAAAGGCCTGTGTGGAGCCCCTGAACACCCCAGCTGCCCTCACTGACATCAACTGACATCATCCAGCAGACGGGATCCCAGCTTCCTAGGCCTAGGAAGGGCCGTACCGTCCTCACTCGGAGCACTCACGATGCCGGGAAACACGGAGGCGGCACCTGTGGTGATTGAAGACCGTGACTAGGCCTTCCTTTGGGCTGAAGGCTGGTCCGACAATGCAGGAACGGCGGCTATCTTGAGCTGCGATTCGCGATCGGCGGCCATCTTGTGCGATTCGCGATCAGCGGCCATCTTGTGCGTAGACTCTGGAGCGGCCATTTTACACACATCCGGGATTGTCTGTTCTCTGGTGCGTGAACGGAGTTCGCCGAATGGTGAGACGAGAGCGAGGCATCGGTTTCGGCCGAACGTGCGCGGCGCTTGTGATTCTGTCACAGGGAGTCAGAGGGGTGCTGGAGTGCCATCAAGTCCTCTGCTGGTGACAATATCATTAAAAACATGATTTTTGAAAAATGTAAAAAATAAAAAAAAAAGTTTAAAAAAACTATATATATATTGATTGATTGATTGACTTATTAATCCCACAATGGGGAAATTTCTTAGGAACATATATATATATATATATATATAATGTGTGTGTGTGTGAATCCTCATTATGAAGTTCTGCCATAGGATATATGAATTCTTGTTCATATACATGTCTCTTTGTGAATTATGCATGTGCCATAAATCTTAAGTGGGTAACACTTAATGACTGATTTCATTCCGTTTCCAGAATATCACTCTTCGGGACTAGATTTATATTTAAACATTAGCGTTGCACATCATAATTACTAAAATAGAAATAAGTAAGTTAGCATAAAAGGAAAACAATGGGAGGGAAAATTCCGGTGTTGAACATGAGAGACTGTGAGACGCATTTACCCGAGAGCACTTATATCATTGTGGTTTTATATTGCCCAGCATTCCTTGAGCTCTGATCAATTCAGCAGGAAGACGTTGAACCCAAGTGCTGAAAATACAGTTGATATTTCTGAGGGAAATTATGTCATTTATCAGCATTTCTGAGCAGCGTCTGTGGCAATCTGTGTTTCAGAGTCGTTTCAGGTGGTGGTGAGAGGGAATGGCTTTCGACACGCCAGGAACATTGACAAGGTCCTGTGCAGCTTCAAAGTCAACGACACGGTCACGCTCAGTGAGTGTCTCTCAGTGTGAAAACCAGCACATATACCTGCATTCAGCACTCATTTGATCTGCTTTACCGAACTCTAAACATCTAAATATCATTCATTACATTGTTTTATACTTTTTTTTTCTTCCCTGGGCATCAGAGGGCTTCGATCTTTTTGACATTATGGTAGATGTTCACTGATAACTGATGCATGTGGAAGTGGCTGCACAAGGAAAGATAGATCATGCGTCGAGTCGGGAGAGGAATAAAATAGTCATTTTTTGTTGGACAGTCTCTCTCTCTTTGTAATTAAAAAATGAATTGTTAAAGAATCAGCGGCGCCCTTAGCATTTGCCTATTCCGTGCATGCCCAGGGACGGCCCTGCATATACACATAAATCCATACACATACAATATATACATGTATATGTTACACACGTATATTATGTAGGCAAAAGCTTTTATTTTGGATGCGATTAATCGCAATCATTTGCCAGCACTAGAACGTTTTATTCTTCTGTTTACAGACGAGAAGCCTGCGAGCGTCGAAGACACGTTCTTGCTGTGCCCTGCGCCGGTTATAGATGAAGTTGGAAAGTAAGTGTGAGGTCCACCATGCATTAGGCTGTGTTTATGATCCGTGTCAAAGGTCACATTCCACTTCCTGTGCAGCTCTCTGCTTGAGCTGTGAGGTCATGCTGTTGTTGAAGGCGGTTCATGGCTTTCCTTTTCCTGTGAGAACTGAAGAATCAAAGCTTTACATGATGTCAGCGGCTCTGAGGAGCTATTAAAGGCAGATCGTTCCTCAGAAATCACTGTGTTCATCACACCCACTTTTTCTCTGTTCCTCAGCCATTGTTTCCTTCTGTCCCTTTACTGATCCCATAAAACCCCGCTAAATATTCAGTGAAATCTAGTGCACTTCTTACTTAGGGATCGCAATATGATAATGTACAACACTTACAATTAAAAGTGTTAAATATTACCTTTAAATTAGTTGAAGTTGGTGGGGAAAACATTTGATTTTCAAAATTGTAGATCAAATAACCCTTGACAAGAAAATACTATCGTCACCTTTCTACTTGGCATTTGTTTTTTGATTATTTGATATTTACTATAAAATAATTATTTGAATTTAGGGGTTTTCGCGCGGCAGGAACTATTTCGTAGCACTCAAACTAATTGTGGAACTGCCTACTTTGTGGCGTGTTTCTCAACGCAGGAACTAGGAATAATTTTGTTTTCAGGAACTCCATTTGGAGGAAGTAAATTAGCTCCGACTTTAGAGTAGGGTCTAAAATAGTACCAGGAACTATCAGTGACGTAAAGACCCCGATATGCTTCAAACGCAGTTCTTTTTTGTTTGAGGGCTGAGTGACGTTATCCTGTTTCCGAACATCCTGACGCCCCGGTGCTGCTGGAGGCGGAGTTTAGATTCATGTAAACATGATGCGATGCTCGTGTATACCTTTTTTAATTCACTTTGACACAAAAATCCCGCTTCAAAGATGGTGGAGTTTCAGAACACACCCACCCGTTGCGTATCCACCTCGAACCAACGGCAGCTCAAAGGTGTTTAGGAGCTAAATCTGAAATGACGCCAGTTCAGTTCATGCTTCGATTTCGTTTGAAGTATATCAGGGCCTTCAGTGTACACTGATTAGTTAAAGGCATATGAAAACGCCCTCACCGCGCATGATTTAGACAGCAGTGTTAACCTAAACTGTGTAGACATTGGATCAACTTATTTCTTTTATAAACGGCATTTACCTGAAGACTACGTCCACTGCGTTTTCTGCGAGACACAAGAACAAAAGCACAGCTTCAATCACAAAATCCTCTGTCCTCCTGTTATTCACGCTGATGTTCTTGTTGAACGCCACGCACATATAACATCACATTCAACCTGCTTTCATGACTTCTCAGTACCCACTTTTGGTGCGAATGCAATCCTTTGAAATGGTGCTGGAGAACAGTTCACACAAAATCCCAGTACTTTAGTACTGCACTTTACGTTCTGGAACTAAAGCGGTGTGAAAGGCCCTGCTCACTATAGCATTTTTTTTGGTTCAGTGTTCAGTATTGTATTTTTATTGTCATTATATTGATAAAAGCTGATAGATTCTCTTATATTAGCTATCAATGTATCGTGTTAGTGTCATTTTAGTATCACTGAGGTTTTAATATTTTTAATTAGTTTCTTTTTTTATGTTTTCTAATTTCATTTAAATTTTACCCACAGTTTTTTATTTTTATTGTCAGTTTTTTTGAACTTCAAGGTAAACTCAGTGAAAAATAGGGGGGAAAATGTTTAATAATATATTTATTTTAAATAGAAGTTATACATCATAAAAGATTTAGTTTTAGCTAACTACAATAAGCCTGGCGTTAATTCAATGTTCAGTGTTTTGCAATAAAAATCAGAATAAAAAATTCTTCTGATTGGACTTTAGAACCTGTTTTGTTCTAATAGAAACATTTATTTTTTGGACTAAGCGTGATCTCTTTTCTTGTTAAAAAGACCATTTCTCAAACACTGAGACTCTCACGCTACAGCTTTTGGTCCAGACTGAGTGTTCATTGGGTTCAAAAGTGTACTCAGTTTCCACCAAACTTTACTTGTCCTCTCAGTAATGATTGTGTGGCGATACGTCATTACATTTCTGCGCTGAGGAATCTGAAGCTAATCTGAAGTAGATGCTCTCCATCAGAGAAAATGGCCTTATCTGTCAGAAACGCAGACTCGGCCTCTGTGTGTCAGGAGACAAACCTTGGCGGGAATGCTGAGCATTTGGAAAGCTGTTTTTATCAAATGTTTGAGACACTAGACAGCTGACTTCAACAAAAGTTAACCAGCACCCTGCGGAGCTCTGTGAGGCTGCCAATTATGGTCTGTGAGGCATTTTTCATACAGTACAACTAAACATCTTTGTGTAAAAAATGTAAGAGGAATCTAGCGGGGTTGTTTTTGGCACCGATGTCTCTCTGAATCCCGTTGGTCTGGTTTAGTGCTTTTCATGACCCTGCTGTGTAACGGTGCAGGATTTGCCGGCTTTCAAAGTGACAAGTATGGGTATGAAAATGTATGTTTGTTCTTTGTGCTTCAGGGTGGTGTATCTGCAAGTCAGCATGAACGAGGGTCTGTCGTTCATCACCAGCTCCGTTCACATCACTACAACCGAGTGTGTAAGTCTGAAGCATCACATACAGCACAGCCACAAAACAAACGACAAAATATTAAATACTCGCACATTGTTTCTTAATATTTAAATCTTATTTTGCCATACAATGTTGCTTTATTTTACACCATTTTTAAATGAATAATTACATGTAATGTTTGTAATTATTTTGTCATACCGTATTCATTCATTTAAATCAATTAACATTTTACAAACAAAAGTATAATATTTAGGGTCAAGCACCAACGGGGCCACAGCTCCCATTACATCATCATTATGCTTCCTCTCCAATGGGAGTCTATGGCAGTTTTATAAAGAGAATTCAGGAACATTATGAACATTGGCACACTTGTAGTGATGGTCATAAATAGGGATCTGACCAACATTTAGCTCTCCAGGGTTAACTCAGTTCAAACATTCACTTTACAAGCGGTTAATAACTATTGAACCCCTTGATCTCGAAACTTAGTCCACCTGATTACGGTCCTCATGCTGAATGAATTCACTAATTTTCACAACTCTTCCTCGTAAATTGGTCCAATTCTTCCCAAAATTGGCAAATATGATCTTTGGACCGAGCCGCATAGAGATTATAGAACAGATATTTTTGACCTAATGATGTCATGATCTTAACAAGGTTGACCTGAAATTGGTTCCGAGCCTGTATCCCAGCTAAACTTTGATTAATCAAAGTTAAACTTGGTACGCTTTATCAACACCATGATCTGAGGGTCCATGCCAAATTTGGGGACAGCGCCACCTACGGGTCACAAAAGATGCCTCTTTCTGCAAATAACTTTTAAACGTTTAGTCAGAATTATAATCTTGGTGTTTTAGGGACAGATTTAATAAACAGGGCAAATTAGCACGAGAGTGCATTTGGGGGAAATTTATGCAGGTGATTTATGGACAATGTCCAAAAGTTAAGAACACAGCCTCGTTTACATATCGACCAGTGCAATATACCAAGTGTTGTCGCAAATACGATTAAATATTCAAGAGCAACCTCTATACGCAGCACATACTGTATTTCCTCTCTCTGTAGATTTTATTATAGTAATATACGAATATAGTAATAGATGAATTATAATCGTTTAATTTAATAAGGATAATAATAATGATTAATAATGATAATTCTTTAACCCTTTCGTCCAATAATCAGTTTAGAACTGTCTCATGGTTCTTTTAGCTCTTCACCTATTAAACCGTTTCGTCACGTACAATTCTTTTCCTCAGAATGGTTTTAATTCAATCAAAGAAGTTGCTATAACTAAATATAGCTGTTGTATTTGATTGTAACTATTCTAGGTCATTAATCATTGGAAAGTTGATGGGTGGTCTTTAGTTCGTAACCCCTTATTTTCTTTGCATTCTCCTCTCCTCACGTTTGGGTCGTCCCCTATCATCATTTTCTCTTCACGAACCCCTTCCCCCCAAAAACACACACACACACACACATCAAGGGCCAAACCGCAGACAAAGCCCCCGAACGATGCCGTCTCTGATTCTCACTGCGCAGGCTTCAGGCCACGACCACAGAGTCACTTTTATGAAGTATTTCTTCTCCCAATTCTTCATGAATGCACTGTGCGCTTCCCGTTCTTTTGCCGTGAATTACTTTACAAAATTGAAGACGCACAGCTTTTGGTGGTCATAGCTTTTCTTTGGATGAAAATCAATATCTTTCCACACGTCACTGGCAAAAATTATATGCATATTTTAAATAATATTTAAACACTATTTTCTGTTGTCGTATTCAGTAACTTTGCATAATTTTACATTTTAGTGGCAAATTCTAATATTTGTGTTAGTGATGTTTTAATATTTGAACACTATTTGGTGTTGTTAATTAATTTTACTTTATTTAACATTTTAGTGTAAAAACACTTAAACATTTCACCTTGAAATATAAAAGTTTACACAATTTTACATTTTAATGACAATTTTAATAATTTTAGATTATTTTAATCATTATTTTGTAAGGTAATTTTCAATCATTTTAGACTTTGGATTCTATTTTATATTAAAAACGGTCATATTTTAATAATATTTTGTGATTATTTTACAGCATTTCACTGACAAATATGAATTTTTAATGTTATAAACTTTCATATATGGTTTTACACCATTTTAAGTTTTACGGATAAAAATGGCATCATTTGTTTACAATATTTAACATTTAGTTTTACATTTAACTGGCAGAAATTATTTCTTTAATATTATTAAATATATATTTAATAAAATGTACAAATTGAATTGAATAACACAGTATGTGAGACAAACACATTTTCAACATAAACCATGAATATTACTACCTTGCAGGGTTATTTTGTCTTAAATGTTTAAATTAAAATAATTATCATGATTATTAATCATGATGCATATTTTTCATCTTGTCCTCATTGTTGTCTATTGTTAGTTAAAGGGTTAGTTAAACTAAATTAAAAGTCAAATTACAATATGGCATTACTTTTGTATCTGTAAATCATAATAATTGTGTCAGTTCTCAGTCCTTCACATTGTTCCTGTGTTTTTCTCTGTAGTTTGACGGCACCATTCTCCTGATCACCCTGCTGGTGTTAATCCTGTTGCTGGCTCTGCTGTTTATGTGGTGGTTCTGGCCGCTTTGCTGCACTGTAGTAAGTCATCGCCTCATTTACTGTAAATATCAGTCTCCATAGGTTCTCACAACACATCTTCCAGTACTGTGTTCATCTGGGAGCCAAAGGCCTATGGATTTGCGGTAAAGACTGAAGTTGAGTGATTTAAGGTGGAAAATTGGGCAGTTTGTCTAAAGCGAGGTCATGATTTAACATGTGTATGTGTATAATGTGACTTGTGTTTGTGGTTATGTAATTATTTGACACAACATCTTTCCACAGGTGATCAAGGAACCTCCGCCTCCTCCACCTCCAGAGCCAGTACGTACTAAAGCATGAAATATCACAGTCTGTGTCTCAGTCTGCTCCCTAGTTCAGTAATAAGTACACTACTTAGTGAGGTCATCCATGCTCTTTCTGCTAGTAACCTACAGTAGGTGAGACTGTACTTTAACGACTATAAATAATGAGTAGCGTGTTGCTTTGAAAAGGTACGGTTGGAAATCAGATTAGATCAGATATTCCATCGTCTGTATTCGGGAGCAAAACCCATGTCAACATCTTAACCACAGCAGAGTTAGAAGGAGCAGGAATTTCTTAGTTTAAGATCCATAGAGACTTTAATGAAAACCATCAGATGATTCTGAGTGTAACAACATCAACATGTCAAAGAAGCGCTGGCAGATGTTTCGTACCTCTTGTGTTCCTGTGAATGATTTAAGATGTTGTTGGTCTTCAGGAATCAGATGATGAAGACGGGATGGGGAAGAAGAAATGGCCCACGGTGGACGCCTCGTATTACGGCGGCCGAGGAGTCGGAGGAATTAAGCGAATGGAGGTGGGACTCCTCAAAAGAGGAGATGCAATCTTAGAAAAATGTGTCGTGCGATTATTATTGAACTTCATTAAATAAAATGTAGCTGTTGGAAGAATAACTAAAATTGTCTTGTAGTGATTATGAAAGTCTCTTTCTTTATTACTGATCTCACACTGGTTTATTTTAATCATGTTTTCATTAGTGTCATGTGTTCTTTGCGTTTAGGCCAGGAAGTGGAGCTTTTGGAAAAAATAAACTGTCATTTCTGTTACACTGTTGTTTCCATTGTAGGTCTACCTAGGTAACAGAGTTGACGGTGACACCAAATGTACCCGCAATTATAGAATGAGTCATATATTCACATGCATACACACACACACACACACACAAACAGATTTCACTCAGATTTATAATAAAAAGTAATGTTAAGTTGCTAGAAGTCTACTTACAGTGAAACATCAAAACATCTTGGAAGGAAGCCGAAAACTGTAAGACATGCTTTATGCATTTTCTGAGGATCTGTAACGGGTTTCAGAAGATCTAATCTGATAGCTGTTTTCCCTCTGGTCCAGGTTCGCTGGGGAGGGAAGGGCTCTACCGAGGAGGGAGCCAAGCTGGAAAAACCCAAAAATGCTGTCATAAAGATGCCCGAGCAGGAGTTTGAACCCTTTGAACCCAAGCCCAAGAAAGCAAACAGAAAGCCAGCCCAGGACAGGAAGTGGTATTCTCCCATTAGGGTAAAGAAGCTTCGTCATCGTCGTTATTGTTTACTGGCGTTGCTGCTGTTCAAAGCACACTGTAAGTGATATTGTGTTCTGTTCAGGGTAAACTCGACGCGATCCTGGCTCTTTTCCGACGTGGATATGATCAAGTTTCACTTATGAGGCCACAGCCGGGAGATCATGTGAGTATCTCGATGATCAAAGACTTAGCATTGTCTTTCATCCAGAAGTATGATGTCAAACAAACTCCTCCAACAACAAACAGTCTGAACCAAAGCTTTCAAGGCGCTGGAACCTAATGAATCAACGTCCTGTGGACTTTTAGACTCATTCCTCTTGGCCTCGGCCAGACATTTCCTTACCTTTCATTGACCAACGAGACACTTCATAGGCACGGCTCGCCACCTGTCTCGAATCAGTAGCCATAAAACTGAAATAAAACACAAATGTAGACGCTTTCCAGACAGTCTCGACCCTTACATATGCAGAGCAGCCCCATGCTGTGACTTCTCGAAGTTTTTAGACAGGAGTTTTGAGATGAGCTATCTCCAGGTGTGAGTTTAACCGTTTAATGTGTGCGTGTGTAAGAAAAACGTTTTGACTAGAATTACATGTTTTAGAGCATCTGCCCAATTTAGCACGCAAAGAGTTGCTAAGTCTTTCATATTTAATGCATGCAATGTTTCTGGAGGAGTACTTGAGCCGGCTGGTTTTAATCGCCTCGAGCTGAAAGGTTGCATGACGCAAAGGAATGGTTTTCACCTCCTCGTCCTGTAATGCCTGGGCCTCTCTGCTGCTCTGTGGTTTGTGACGAGAGGCCTGAAAAATGCCCAGACTGACGCTCTCGATCTTTCTGAGTATGGAAAAAAAATGAAACGGGCATCATTTCCTGTCTAAAATTGCATTAAGAGGACATAAAATAAATCTGCTGTGGAGGAAGAACTCGCTGCATTGGTTGAAAACAAGGTCATCGTGGCGATGCTTTTACGAGAATCTCTAAGGTTTTACTTGAAAAAATGTCGTAATCGGTAAAAGAAAAATCTGTCTGGTTTTTCTATTAATATTATTAGTATTAATTAATAAATAATTATGCTGTGCCATGCTGCAAACGTCTGGAATAATAATGCTTCTGAAATAAGATTCTTCTATTTATTTGATCAAAAATGCAATAAAAATATGAAAAGAATACTAAATGTCTTTATATTTAGGTACATTTTTGCTTTTTAAACACAAACTCCAACTAATTGTACATTTAGTATTTTCATATAGTATAATGAATATAATAACATGTGTCACATTATAAAAGGAAAATGAGTTGTGAACTGGACACAGCACAAGGCCAGGACTATTTATCATGTAAAGTTTATTAATATAATTCATTTATGTTCAGCTAGTTGCCAAAGCAACATGAAATGGAGATTAAAAAATATAATATAAAAACTATATTTAAAGAAAGAAAGACTAATCAAAATTGTGAAAAAATACACAACAAAATTACTAAAACTTTAAAATTAAAAATGAAGCAGAAAATACAACATTGAAAACGAATTTAAAATATAATGTAATATAATGCATGTAATATATTATATTTCAGATGGTTGCCTTTAAAGCAACATTTACTATTTTTTTATTTGATTTAATTAAGTAACTCAAATTAAAGTATATATAAAAAGATGTATAAAAGCTATATAGACATAAAAACAACCAAAAAACGAATAAAAAATTAAAATACAACATGACTAAATCTTTCATATGCAAAATTAAAAAAGATCAATTTTGTATAGCAGTGATACTGAAATAACCCTGATTGTGAAATATTGTTTCATATTGTTTATATGTTCACTATTTCCTACTAAAACTGTATTAAGAGAGCAAAATTGTCATCAGTTTCTGTTCAATAAATAATTCATTATATATGCACGACCAGTCAAACATTTGGAATAATTATGTTTTCTGTTGAGTCACTCACGCTCAACATTTATTTGACCAAACTATAATAAAAACAATAATATAGTGAACAGGGCTATCAGACATAACTAAAACCATAAAATCACAGTTCATGAACTGTGTCGAATTGCATAAAGAGGACATGAAGTATATCCAGCGGTGCTTGTGCTGTGGAAGAAGTTGAAAACAAGGTCATGGCAATGCTTTTACTCACGCAATGCAATTTTTCTCTTTCTTAAACAAGCAAATTCCTGTCACGTTCACTCTTTCTGTACTTTCCTTTTAGGTTTTGGCTTTACCTTGTGTGTTTGGAGTGGAAACCAGCCCTTCTTGCAGGGTTTAATGTTGTTTCTGCTTGGTTTGAGAGTTTGTGTGTGCATATGTCTCCTATAGTGTATCATTATCTGTGCTCGGCCTGTTTTTCTCATTTGTTCCGGGGTTAAAGCTGTCTTCCTCATGCCTCTGTGTCCTATAATGCACAGGGATCAGCTTTCCTCTGACGTCAAAGCTTTAGGTTTGTGTCCTCCCCTCCTTCATCTCTCTATAAGCTCATGCACACATTGCAGTCGCAGCAGACAACGATCACTTCTTCCTTCAGACTGCTTTATGACCCCAGCTACAGCTGCTGATGGGTCAGGAGGTCATCTTCCTCCACAAACATCCTTTAAAACATACTTCACCCGTCATTATGTGGCCTCAACAACTCATTTGACTTTCATAATGTGAGGAAAAGTCAAGCATTGAGGACTTGAGTTCTGAAGGTGAAAATAAGAGGCCTTGCTCAAAATATTGTGGATTTCATATTTAACAAGTATTAAGAAAAATATACAAGTGAATAGTTTAAATTTTATCTTTGAATGCTATGATTATAATATGAAAAAAATAATAAGTAAAATCCAAGTAATTGTACATTTAGTATTATTTTCATGTAATATAATGAATATAATAAAGTGTGTCACATTATAAACAGAAAATGAGTTGTGAACTGGACACAGGAATATTTATCATGTAAAGTTTATTAATAATGTTTGATTTAACCTTAGATTTCATTTATGTTTAATCACATAGGATTTTTTTATATAACATATATAATAACAATAATATAATACTATATGTGACCGTAAAATTAGAGTAAAAGTGAAAGTAAATAGATAAATCAAAATTGTTTTGATAATTATTTTATTCATTACATATAAAAAATAAAATATCTATTTTAGTGGATATTCTAAAATATATATTTAATATTCTTTTGTCAATTGTGCACAATAATACCAGCAATAGTTCTTAGTAAATTTAACAGATAAAGTAGTTTTGATTGGATGTTAAAATATGTTAAGCAATAATATTTATCAAGGAAGTAATTATT
>JAUCMU010000057.1:566227-580103 GCA_032275025.1 Enteromius treurensis | reverse complement strand
TCTTTATTATTTTATATATTTATATATATATATATATATTTTTTCATGCTTTTTTTTTTTTTTTTCATTTTTATTAAAGTGTTAAATTAAAGTGAGAATGCTGCCATTACAGCTAGCTTAAATAAAAAAAGGTTTATTTAAAAGTTCATATAATTATATTTTTTAAGTTTAATTCATAAATTTAATTAATTCAAAGTAATAAGCAAATTGTAATTGTTTTGGTTTTAGTTTTTAATGAAAAAACCCTGTTTTAAAGTTTTTTTGGGTTTTTTTCGAGCAGGGTTTGGGGTCATAGAGGACTTTCAGAGTCTTTCCATGATGCATAATTTACAATTGTGGGTGATTTCATCTGTGGTTTTCACAGAGCTCCAGCCAGTGTGTGTGTGCGTGTGTGTGTGTGAGGGCTAAAGAAAGAACGGCTCAGCTCTGGGCGTCATTCTGGAATGCTTGTGTCTTGGAGCGTCCAGCAGATGAGCTCAGCGATGTGACTTGTTTCTTCTTCTCTCTTCAGGGTCGATGCATCAACTTCCAGCGAGTTAAAGAAGAGGCGGCAGCAGCCAAAGCTGCTCCACGAGCTCAGAGTCCAGCTCCACCTCCTCCAGACTATCAGCCCGAGCCCAGCCCCATCAGCGCACCTCCGAACCGAGGCCCTCCGCTGCCCCAGCCTCCACCCGGACCTCCGCCCGCCCGCGCCCCGCCCTGTCCCCCGCCGACCCGAGCCCCGCCCAAACCCTGAGACGAACACCCAGCCCTCAGAGCAGCCCATCCTACAACCAAAACAACTTCTACAGTGAGCTTAAAGTGCTCTGCTTCCACGCTCTAACTTTGTACTTAATATACAAAACATTATTCTTTAGTACTTCTTAAGATAAACTTATGATCAACTAAGTGTACTCAGCTCTGCTATTTTTGGACACCATGAAGATGCTTTTATCCTAAACGACTAACGAATGAGGGAAATAGAAGAGATCAGAAGGAACAAGAGCAATAAAATGCAAGTGTTAAAGGGTCTAAAAAGAAAACAAATAGAATCGACAATGCTACAGTTAGAGGGTTAAATAAAGATGGAAGTGATGTGTTTTTAGTTGAAGATGGCTTTTGACTCAACTTTTGAGACCATTCCTTGTGTTTAAAGCAGCTTTTGAGTTTCTCAGGAGTTCTTGAAGCGTCTCGGAGACACAGTTCTTCTGGATCGAGTCTGTCTCAGTTGGTTCTGTTTCTTCGTGTCACTCCAGACAGACTTGATGATGATCCGATCAGACATAAATCTCACGGCACTATTACAATTGATGGTTAAATGAATGTTTGGAAATGTAAACCGATATTAGTCCCTCTTTTGTTCATATTCATGGTGTCCCAAAATAGCACAGTCGAGTCCACTTAAAGACGATCTTAAGTTTATCCCAAGATGTCCTAAAGAATAATTGTTAGTATATTACGTACAAAATTAGTGCGCAGAAGTAGAGCACTTTAAATACATTATGGAAGTGTCGTTTTTTTAAGCAGGGAAGCCAAAAAAAATCTGCGTGCTATTTACCGCTCAGCTTCGATTAGGGTGTGCTTTGTCATTTGTTGCTGGACAGCAAAAAAAATGTAAGAAAAGCAAAAAGAAATAACTGTCGTGACAAAAATTCAACTACTGAGTTTTCCGTACGCAGAACAAGAGAGACCTTTTTTAGCTTTGTGCTCTTTTTCATCAGGCTTTTATATGAATCCTACGAGCTTCTGAGATCATGCCAAAATGTCCAAAGTAACCAGTATTAGATGCTATGTTATATACTGTCAGTGCCTTTGTTTTTACACAGTGTTGATTTTACAGCGGTTGAGTTGCAGGTTCTCTCAGGTGAGTCTCTGATCCTGTACGAAGGGAATATGATCGCATGTCGAAATGTGAGAGGAGTGCAAGTGATGAACGCGTAAGGGTTTGGTCGTCTCTTTTACTGTAGATTGGGGATTAATGTCATAGTATGTCAGGTTTCTTCGTTTAGGCACAGCTGATGCAGGGTTCGTCTTAAATCACGCAGTTGCTGGAATTCTCACAGATTCTCGAAGGTGATTTAAGAACGGTTTCCATTTTATCACGGATCTTTATCTGCACTGGTAACATTAACTGGTTCAAATCATAAAATAGTCTTTAGCGTCACCGAATCAACCTAAATATACCGAGATTACTCTTGAAGGTAACAGTTGCCAGTATTTACAGTGTGGGTAAATGTCATGAAAGTAAGTCCAGGTCACATTTCACACCAAAACGATAAGAAAAAAAAATTGATATTTTTGTTCCATTATGACATTATTTTCGTGTCAGTTAAGAGCATTTAAGTCCAAAATTCTCATTACCGTATTGCATTAAAAAACTGTTTTTTATTAGATTTTCAGTATCATAATACAATATTTTTAGTGAATGTGTAGTGTATAAATCCCACATACTTCTCAAAATGGCATCAATATGATATTTTAATTGCAATATTTCTTAAAGATGAAAGTTGTAGGATTTATTAAAAAAAAAAAAAAAAATCATTTATGTTGGACTTTTATCCGACACATATCAACAACAAAACTATAAAACAAACTAAATATATGTATGTAATTAGAAATTAAAAAATGCAGAGTTTCTGAGACTTCTAATTTCTTTTGTTTTCATATTTGCACATTTTTATTTCAATATTCTCACATTTGTCTTTGAATTGAGATTTATCATAGGGACCGATTACCTTGATTACAGGACCGTGTTTACTGACAAAACCAGCATTATAGATCGACCGATCACGATCAGGATGTCCCTACTTTATTATACAAGTTTTGGGATTCTGGCTTTATACTGACTCGAAAGATTGGATTGTGAGATAAGAATTCAGGACTGTCAGATAAAAACATGCACATTTTATCAATGCAATATTTATATCTACACATATTAAAGGAAATATGACAAATATTACTATGATTTCTAAATACAAATGCTACGGTAATGAGAATAAAGGGAGCTTCCTAAATGCTAAATGTCTGATAGACTTCTTTTTCGCCGAGTATTGTTGTTTCTTCTGATGCAGGCAGGTTCTTGATGGTTTCATGAGATCAGGTTTGTTTATTGTGAAGGTTGAACCTCTAACGTCAGGTCAGTTCTCGTCATGTTTTCTGTATTCCGCAGCTGTACTGTACGTATGTTGATATTCATCTTGTTTCCTTTGCGTTTCATCATCAAACATATTGCAACTGCAGGGCAGTTCACAGCATTTAATTTATTATCCCCACGCCTGAAGGAAGGTACTTGAATATGACAAGGTGTCCTCTGATACGAACAGGACACTGTGCACGAAACCAAAAAAAACAATAAAATCTAAAAAATCACTTCGCCTCAGATAACAGCCAGTGCCTTCTGTGTGTCTTGTTTTTTTATTTTATTTGAGTTTATGTTTATATGTCATTTAAGGATGATACAGTAGCACTGTTTACTTTCGTTGTATTAAAGAAAGATTGGTGCATGAATTTTGTTTCCTGTTCTCCCCATTCTGTCATGAAAGTCCAAAAGTGCTTCGCTGTGAACAAGCAAAAACGTCCATCTCACCCAGTTATTAAAATGAGGTATAATGTGGTCCAAACCAAAGCTATTGATGGCAACAGCTGCAGTATGATGCTATAGGTGTGTGCTTTTGTTTGGATTTGTGTTGTTTTATTTGCTTGAGCAATCATTTGAAACCTTTATTCCACCAAAAAAGTTGATACCAGAAATATAAATCACAATTATATTGTGTTATGATGTAGTATGTGTATTAACAACAATACTGATGCATCTATTGAAAGGCTCATACTTTTTTCACAGTATTAATAAAGGTCGACTTTCCAGCTTTTACTGCTGTTGTCTGGTTATTGCAACCCGTTTGTGTTCAAATAAGTTATTAGGATTGAATTAATAACCTAAAGCCACTTTGTTTGTTTTGTTGAGGATGGATTTTGTATTGCATGTAAATGTAAATCTTAAAGGTTGTGAGCCGTCAGCAGCAGACTGTTCTTGCCTCTCTTTCTAGTCTCTGTGCACAGCCAGCATAGACTGCTCTGTCAGCTTCAGGAATCAGTCCTCCGTAAATGTGCTGAACACACTCCAATATTTGTGTTCAACTGTTCTGGAACAGTGTTGGAAACACAACTTAACACTGATTTCTAGTCGTGTCCTCTTTTGGAAGCACTTTCACAACGACACACAGCGTCTCCAGAACATGGCGCCTGCAGCAACACTACAGACAGAATAATAGCTCCGCCCTCTTTTCTCAGTGGAAACATTTGGGCGGTGCCACTCTGTGACGTAGAAAAGTGGAGGCATGATTAAAAGAGTTGCTTTAGACAATTTATGACTTTATAAAGAATATCTCTTTGGTTTTTGAAACTTTAATCTTATCAATGCACCAACAGCTCTCAACACGCCACAGAGAAAGAACGCTGGAAATCACATCATATGACTCTTTTAAGATAAAATCTTTATTTAATAATGCACCTTTTGTATTATAATGCAAAGACATTGATGTAATTTTAAATGTGACCAGTGTTATTTTTTAGATATACTTTTAGAGTTATTGCTATATTTTATTGTGATTTTTATTTTATTTTTTTATTAGTTTTTAAATCAATTTCAGCTTTAATGCATTTAGTTCTAGTTTGCTGTGGCAAATATTGTGTAAATTTTTTATTTTTTGATCACTTAAGTTTACTTAAAACTTAAAAGAGGAGTTGGTGGAGAGTTGATGGAGGATTGTCTCATGGGAAGGACTAAATGATTGCATGAAGAACAGGCTGCTGTAGGAAGAGGCTAAACAATGGGAGGTGTTTTCCGCTCTGGAATTCTTGGAACACTAGGAATGAGGCGGGCCGAATCACATGTGCAGTTTGGGCAGATGATAAACTCAGACAGCAGCACAGGTGTGAGAACAGACACATTCAGAGAGAAAAACAATGACTGTTCACACAAAACATGCACTTTACTGCCAGGAGAATATCTTCTATTAAAGTCTGTCAGTAGTCTTTGTAGATATGTGACACACACACAGACATACACATACATATATATGAAGAGTTCATTTGCAAAAATTGGATAACTCATGTTTTTTTTTTCATTGTGCATTTCAACTAACCCCAATCAAACTACAGTTGGATTATTTTGATTAGGTTAAAAATATAACAAAAAATAAATAAATAAAAAAATATTTTGGATAATGAGAAAAGGAGTTAACTTTTTTTTATGCAAATAAACTTTTAATATTATATATATATATATATATATATGTGTGTGTGTGTGTGTGTGTGTGTGTATATTAGAATTATCATTCTTATTTTTCTTTTAGAAATTAAATGGAAAGGGCAACATTTGGTTGAGAAAATCTTCTTTAAAGCTAAAATGAAGTTTCTAGCAATTCTTATGATCAGTCAAAAATATTTTTATATATAAATTTACAGTAGGAACATGTACAAAATATCTTCATGGAACATGAACTTATAATCCTAATGATTTTTAGCATAAGAGAAAAATGGATAGTTTTGCCCCATACAGTGTTTACAGATATACCTGTGCTGCTGACGCTTCTGAGCTCCAGGGTCAGAAATGACAAACAAAGAAAGCTTCCTAGTAATTTAAAGCTTCTCGATTGTCAGACACGATAGCTGGCAGTTATTTTTTCTGGTTGTTCGCACTCTTCCTCCTCCTCTGTGGTCATGCGCAGCAGGCCGAGCTGTAAATCCCCCTC
Organism: Enteromius treurensis; assembly: GCA_032275025.1. Taxonomy (NCBI): domain Eukaryota; kingdom Metazoa; phylum Chordata; class Actinopteri; order Cypriniformes; family Cyprinidae; genus Enteromius; species Enteromius treurensis. Next base: position 574,371 of record JAUCMU010000057.1, on the reverse strand, counting down.
GTCTCTGTTTATGCAGGGCCTGACCGCGTCCACCGACACTCGCTGATATTTTTCTGCTCAAAAACCCCAGGCCAAGGGAATGTGCTGATTGTCAGGCTTCTCGGAGCCGTTCTCACATTGCAACCCCATCTGAACTCCTCCTGCTGTTTGGATGCCCTCGTCTCCAAGGTAACACACAGAGACAGATGTTTCTCGGTTAGCCAAAGCAATTTGTGAAGACAGACGGAGCGCAGAAGACAAGTATAGAGAGCGCAGTCTGACGAGACGTTCTGGAGTGAAAACACTGTAATCAAGACATGACATGAACCCAGCTCAAAGCCTTTAACAGGAATGTGAGCGTTTTCATCAAGACATTTGCATAATGTCTGGCTTGTCTGGGGTTCTGTATATGAAAATACTTGGATGCAAGACTCAGCTTTTTCCTGCGAGTAATTACTCTTGTGCATAATAACAGCGAGTTTGAGTGAGTTGAGAAACTTTCTAACTTCTCAGCATTGGGAAAAAAGTGTCTGCGGGTATCCTCTCTGACAATCCAAATCCCATGCCATTTAATGGCAGTGCTAAAACCTATGGTGCTATTTATGTTAAATAGAGAGAGAGAGAGAGAGAGAGAGAGAGAGAGAGAATTACAAATATTTTTTACAAATCGTGAATTAAGTTATGAAGTTGCACCACATGACATTAACCTTGGTTTGTCATAAAAAGAGTAAAATTATCTGATGAAGTCAAAATGGGTCATCTGAATGATGTCATTTCCTGTTTCATCATTTCAATTTAATGTATGTAGCCTAAAAATGTCATGTGGTGTAACCATTAAATATATAACAAAAACATTAGTTAACAGTAGTTAACTAAGAATTAATAATATTTCTACAGCATTTATTAATCTTAATTTCAGCATTCAGTAATGCATTATTGACATTACTGTATTTGTTAACATTAGGAAATGCACTGTGAGCCAACATGAACTAACTATGTATGATTGCATTTTTATGAACTAATATTAACAAAGAGGAATAAACAGTGTAATAAATGCATTGTTCTTGTTAGTTAATACACTAACTAATGCTAACAAGTGACGCCTTATTGTAAAATGTTACCAAAATAGTAACTGTAACCTTTTCTTGCAATGTAGCATTTTTCTTCATTATAATATCAAAACAGTTGCAGCTGACATTTTTCATGAAAAAAAAGTGTCAAAATGAATGAACACAATCACAGATGAAGCGAATTGCAGTGTATTGACTGGATTTATGATTCTAACTCCCTCAGATGTTTTGGTGAAGTGAGTTAATGCTGAAGCTGGTAAGTCATGCTGAGGAATGGGCTGTCATGCAAACGTGGCACCCTCCTCCTCTCCTCCCCTTTACTGGCAGCAGCAGACCGCCGGGGCCCCGGGGCCCTGCTCTCATCTCACTGGCTCTGAGAGATTACGCTGACTCCTGCTGGTCAGGGTAGGCCAGCTGCTGCCCACTCAACAGCAATCTGAGGCCGGACTCAAGGTTTTGGGTTTGATGGGAAAGAATGCTAGAAACAGCAGAGAAATCTGATCCCAGATCTGCTGAGAAAACCTGGAGCAAAGATGAGAGAATGCAAACAATAAATAACTGAATTTGTTAATAAATGATAGAATTCATTTATTTGCAGGAAAACAACATTAAAACTTTACACCCATACACACGTACGTATAAAACTTAATATATGTAAAAGATTAATTACTTGGAAAAAAAGCAATCATAAATGACCAGAAAAAGACATTTTAAACAATATTTCAGCTAGTTGCCACAGCAACATTTCATTTATTTTAAGGTGAAGTGTCAAACTAACTAGAACTAAACTAAAGCTGACATTTATTTATAAACATACTAAAAAATAATTAAAAATAACAATAAAATTGTCAAAATATACGATAAAAACGATAATATTTGTAAAAACAATCAAGAATATTGTTGTGTGTGTGCATATATACGTGTGTGTGTTTATATATTTATATTTATTTAGATGAACTATTCACTTTCATTATGCAGCCTGGACATTCTGCTAAATATCTTCTAAACACTTCATACAGATGAGGATGAGTAAATAATGACAAAATATTCATATTCATTTTCAAAACAATGTTGCTGCTGGTATGTTTAGAGTGAAGATTACTGTGCAAGATATATGTTATGCAACTTCACGCTTTTCTGTATGCCTCAGAGAGAAAGAAAATAACCCTTAATGCAGAACAGATTATTCTAAAGTATTATACAGTATTATAGAAACAACGGAAAACGTGTCAATCACACGCAGATGAAGAGTGATGCTGCATGTAAAAATAAATCAATAAATAAGGAATATAAACTACAATAAATTAAAATCACACATAGAAAGACTGGGTGGCTGTGTGTCTCTCTAATCCTCTTATTCCAGTGGACAGAGAGGAGTCTGGGATTACAGCACTTTACAACACCATTACTGCAGGTTAGGCCTCTTGAAGCAGCAGGAGGTGCTCACTTAAAATAATTAAAGCCAGGAAGCATTAAGGTAAACATTCATCGTCTGAAACAACACTGTGCTCGGTGTCTTAGCAGTAGTTACAAACTCACTCTCTGAAAACGATTCATGCAAAACTGCCGTTTGTCTGTCGGGAAGCATTTACTACTTCACCTAGCAGAACCACAAGTATAAAGATTGTTTTCAAAAAACCTCAAACATCCCAAACACAGCCCGCACAGCTCCAATAAAAGGCTCAACATATTAGGAACAGTTTTAAAGGGATAGTTTAAAAAAAGTGAAGTTTATCCGTTGCAGTCTGTCTCATGGCTTTGAGAGTGCAAGAAACATCACAGAGGTCTAATGATACGAAACGATCGGCCTGTGCAAAAAAAAAAACCGATCAGGATTTATATTGTTTTTTGTACCTCTCCTTGCTTTATGGCGGATCGCAGACTTCTCCACGCATTACTGCCACCTGTCTCTCAAATTGACCTGTAACGTTTGGTCTACAAACTCAATTAGAAAGAGATTTTATTCATCCATCAACTGTAAACCATGTATCAATCACTGCCCTTTTTCTGAGAGATGCCGTAATAAACATTTTATTTTAAGATTGAACTTTTGTAGATTGACTCTAAAGCATGGATGGGCAACTGGCGGCGGTCCGTGGGCCGTATACTTTTTTTTAAACCTCAATCACTACTTGCCTCAGATTTCAAAGGTAAAACTCATAGTCAACAAAACGCATGACAGAAATGTTTGGATTGAACTATGTTCTCAGGGTTTCCACATTTACAGCCATTAAATCTCTTAAATGGTACAAAAAGTCTAAATTAGAAGAGTCTATATATTTCTGCTGTTCTGAAAGTAAAACAAAATGATTAGAACTAGGAATAATTTGTTTGCGAACAACAAAACAAAATCATGTTTTTATTGTATTTTATTGTGTAATTAGCATATTCATGAATCCACCTTCACTAAAGGAGCTGAGTTTGTAGAGTTACATTCAAGTCGTTATAAGACATCAGGAAATAATTTTCACAGGAAAAAGGGTGTTCTATGTAGTTTTCTGGCTGAAGTGAGTTTGTACTGAAACAGAAAGTGTGTGAGAGATCAGACCGGTTTAGATGTTCTGTCTCTGAGACCTCTGTCTGCTTTACTAACCTCTCTAATCCAGATTAAACACATCCAATGTACTGTACCCCGCACAGCTCTACTAAGCCTGATCCGGGACATAACGTGTGTCACAGTCACATCACAGCAGTCACGTCTGTCAGCGTTATCAGATTTACAGTTAAACCTGTGCAGCAGTACAAAAACACTGCACTGTTTCTTTAAGCATCCTGACCAAGCCAACACAAATGGTATAAATTTGGCGAGGAGCTTCTTTTTTTCTAACCAATGGCTGACAGGGGGTGTGTCCAGGAAACCTATCTGAAAGCAATCCTAATGACGGTCATGGAAATCGCAAGGATTTTTTTAATTTTCCTTTATCATTGGCTAATGCTAATATAAATTTGAATTTACTGTATATAATAGGCCTAATATTTAATTTATTTGTAATAAACATATTAATAAAAATATATTGTTTATATATAAGCATTTATGTAGTTATGTATTAAATAAATATCAAAGATTTGTATATAATGCAAACATGTAACTTATTACAAATTAATTAATTATAAAAATTTATATTTCGCTCTTTCGATTTTTATATTTTCATATTATTGACAGTCATGGAAATTTTAAAAACTTTTTTTTTTAATAAAATGAAATTTTAATTTTGAAGTCAAATAATTAACTCCAAATGCTGTTTTTTTATACTAACGGTCATCAATTATAACTTGACAGGAAAACAACAAAAACATAGATTTTTTATATTTTTTAAAAAAGTTATTTTTAGTTATTTTAAAGTTATATTATATAATTTAATAAAACATTATTAGTTATAATAAAGAACAAATAGTTGGTACTTTTTTTACCCTTTTGATTAGATACGTAACCAATTTTCTTTTGTATTTCTTTAATGGATCTGCACAGCTAAACATCTGTTTCTGGAGCATGGATAAATGAAAATCTACATAAAAGTATTTTGAAACTGAGAAATACACGCTCAGTCTGTTCTGGTTGGGTCTTTGTACAAAGGAGAGTTAAGTTGATCTGTGAGCTCAACAGCTGTGACCTTCAGCGCTTTACTTCTGTGCTGAATTCAGGAGGCATTTACCAGTTTCCCCAGAAACAGAGAATAACACAACATGACCTCACTGTTACTGCCCAGCTGACAAAACCCAACGATACACTCTCATACTGGAACTGAACAGAAATGCCATCGTTTCGTCAAACCCTGGTGGGCTTCTTCCCAGCGTTTGGTCTTCTTCTAGTAGTTTGTGAAAGAAACTCTTCTCTGTAAGAAGACGGCATGAAAATAGTGAGATCCAGGCTGCGTTAGCGCCAGCCTCACGGATTCCAGCGGCATGCAGTCGGCTCATTGGCTGGTGTTTCAGGCACATGTAGAGCGTTTAGAGAGCGTGGGTGGGAAGACGGTCATAATTTCCAAAGAGGAAACAGAATAGCTCAGTTACAGCAAACTGAGGCCGTTTGAGCCCGATCTGATGAAGCCTCTTCACTCACCGTACACAGTTCCTGCACTCGCCAACGACACATTCCCACACTTACTGTATTTAACTAATCTCACCCAATCTCTTGCTTTGAGATGTTTTCATAAGGTGAATTACATTTATTTCATGCTCAGTGTACTACAAATACATTTTCATAGTAATGTACTTAATAAAATCCCATGCAATTGTACTTTTAGCATTCTAAACTGCTTTACTTTAAGTCTGCTAAAGTGGAACAACTCATTTTGTACTTAATGTACTTTAATTGTGCAGAAATAGTGCTGAAGTCCAATTAAAGACATACTTAGTATATCTGACTGTGCTAAAGTGTGGCTATTGCAAGAATACTTCAGCTACCCTTTAAATATTTAGCATTTAAAGGGCAGTATTACACAATCCTCAATAAAAGTGACATAAACACGCATTATAGGCTTATAAGTAATACTCCAATTAAAGTTTAATCAAAAATTAATAAAAGTGATCTGTCAGTAAATATGTTAATAGATTTGAACTGTAATAAAATACAGAACGTTTTGATCAGGACAGGACCCAGATTTAACGTTATAGACATCAGTGGTGACCAACACAACATCAGAAGTGTTTGCTGGACTAAAGCACATAAACACAAGCATTATAATGTGCAGTGAATCAGAACAGGCTGTTTTTGTTTTACATAGTTTTCATACTGATCGTTTGGTTTCTACAAAACATTATTTGTTATTTTAATTTCTAGTGAAGTGTGTTTAATGCAGCCGGGTCTAATTGTCTTTTATCTTATTTCCTGTCCGTGTTAAAATCTGCCTGATTTAGCTTGCATCAAAATGAAACTTGAATGGTTTTGGCGATAGAAATCTTAGCCTATTTCAAATTTGGAACACAGTCTGACGTTTAATAAATTGCGTTGTTTTAACATGCAGAAAAAGCCAGTCTATTAATAATAATTAAAAAAAACAAGGCTATTTTTGCCAAAATGATTGTTATGGCTCTTTATGTTGAAGTTTTTTAATAATTAAAAATGTACTTATTTTGCTGTTCTCTCTGTGCATGATTATACTGTACAAAAATATTAATAGAAAAATGTAATAGCTGCTAGAATGTAACACCTTTAAATGTAATGCATTGTAGAATGGCTTTAAATGCATTATTTATCACTTGTAATGTACCTTGCATTATCTCAAGAATAGCACATTTTATTATTTATCTTTTCATTGTTAACACCTTTGGAAAGTGTTATGCATTAAAATGTATGACTAGCAAACCTTCACATGTTGCATTTTGAAAGAAACAAGTCTGAAAACAAGACTATATATATATATATATATATATATATATATAAATCCTTCTTGATTTAAGAATTTCTAGATCTTTTGGCTGAAAACAGGACAAAGAAATCTAGGCTAGAAAAGCTTTTTTTTTTTTTTTGCAGTGTAATGCATTATGTTACCCGACTTTTTTCTGCTTTATGGATATTTCCTTTAGTGCTGAAACAAAACGCTATCCAATGCGCAATTCCAAATATGTGTAAAACATATGCAACGTTTTGAGCGTATTGTCTGAATTTAGCATTGTTGTATTCCCTATTGTCCAGAACACAAGGGACCGCCAGAACTGATGTTTTATGCAGCGTCCAGCTGCCATGATTTCATCACAGATGTGCTTTGGTGAGGCAAAAGGCAAAATCAACAACACTAAAGTCAAAATCCAATCAGTTCAACTCAAAGTCAACATCTGCCTGAGCGGAGTCAAAAAGCCAAAAAGCTGAACTTCCATTAGATTTGAGACTAAAAAGTAATGAATAAGTGGACTCTGTATGAACGACTTCATATAAAGCAGCAATCTGGTGATTTAGCCCTTCGGCTACAGTAGAGCCGATAGAGACGGGAAACACAAGAACACACAGCTCCTTGTGAGCTGACATCAATGGAGGCTTTTTCCCAGGCCTGGGGTGCCATGAATGCGTGTTTGCTCATGTGTAGGAGAGTGTGGAGACTCGATGAATGTGTGATTGAGACGCAGCACACTTCCTCATCTCTCCCGGCTAGAAGCACTATGCTGAGGCATTTATCTCATTATTCATCATTCCCACCATCTTAGGGACTTTTTTTGGGGCCGCAGCTGTTGTGTTTTACTGCCTAGCAAGCAGATTTCAATCCTAACCTAACCTAAACAGCCCTGGTTATGTAAGGAACCACACCGTGGTGAAAGGGTTATTTTTAGTGAACTTGATCCAGAGACATTTTTGTATGTTTTTAACTCTATGTAGAGTTCATCACCTAAAAATCACCTGATATGATGCTAATGTAATGTCTAGACTTATCCATTTAAAGAATTTTGGTGTAATATGTATTTCTTCAGCAAAAAACAAAAAAAAACAAAAAAACATTGTGTCAAAGATTTGTAATTTGCCAGTTTTTATTCAAATATATTTTTACACCAAATCAAAGTCAAGTGATGCAAACAAAATAAAGCAACAAAAACATAGATAGGAATGGATTTTATAGACATTTTGACAAAGCAAAGTTGGTTTATATTGCTGAACGCTATGTGATCCTGGACCACAAAACCTCATAAGGATAACGTAAGTAATAAATAATCTTTCCATTGATGTCTGGTTTGTTTGGCTGAGATACAACTACTTGAAAATCTGGAATCTGAGGGTGCAAAGAAATCAAAATATTGAGTAAAAAAAATCCCACTTAAAGTTAAAGTAAATTTAACATTCCATATATCCATGACAGAAAATATACAAAATATCTTCATGGAACATGATCTTTACTTAATATCCTAATTGCTTTTGCCATTAAAGCAAAATGAATACTATATTGCTAGAAATATACCTGTGCTATATGACTGCTTTTGTGCTCCAGGGTCCCATGTAAGGGATAATGTACAGGCAGCCGGTAGTTATCACAGAAATAAGCCCCGACAGTGTGATCAGGACCTGACGTGAAGCGGAGGGTCTTGTATCACACTGAAGGGGCTTATTTCGCGATAACTACCGGCTGCCTGTATATTATCCCGCTTATTACACGGCTACTTGCCACATAA
>JAUCMU010000057.1:516890-566127 GCA_032275025.1 Enteromius treurensis | reverse complement strand
TTCGAAAAGAACGAACCTGCAAATGTCTCAACTGACCAATCAGAATCAAGCATTCCAGAGAGCCGTGTAATAAATAGCAATAATATTTATGAATTAATAATTCATAATATTTGTAAACACACACATGCAATAAAACTAATTTATTACAAAATTGGCAACACTTTACTGCTCCTTCTGTAAATATTAACTACATTTGTTAAATAGAAAAATACATTTTTAATGTTTATTAACATCAACAATTCTAAATTCTATTTGTTAACATTAACATTATTTAAACCGGAGCAAAGACGAACTAGCAAAATAACAATATAAAACAAAATATCAGTTATGTTAACAAAGATTAGTACCGTACTAAAAATGCTCATTGTTAGTTGCAACAATTAAGATTAAATAATTGGACATTACTTGTTACCAATAATAAACAAATAGGTCGAAACAAAAAACCCTTTTCAAATAATTAAATGTTTTAGACAATAATGATTCAGATTCAAACACCCACATAAATAGAAAACAAGGCTAAATACCAGCTTGATCAGCTCCAAACGACTGTAAGCAGAAAAATCAATCAATCATATGTAGATTTCCAGGCCTCAGCTGAGGTCATCAACATAATAAAAACATCTGGAAATATCAGTAACCTACCTGTACAAGAAAATATTGCACAAGACTTAAGTCTGGTCAGATCAACATGAGAGGAAGTAGCCTGATTCAGGACAGAAGAAACAACTATTTATTTTCTCTTACCAGCTGTGTGATGCCAATACATGCATGGAATTATTTCTAATCAGTTTAAAAAAACAAAAACACATTCCACTTATTGAACACAGAACACAGTCAAAAAAAATGTTTACTTCAAAAGTATTTCTTTGCAAATACCGCCCTCGTGTGGCTTTTAATGACAGGTGTGAGGTTCAAAGTGCGCCAGATTTCTCCGCGTGGGCGGGAAGGTCAAAGCGCGCGAATGTTTCTCAGTCAGATCGAGAGAGTCAGGAACAAAACAAGGAAGACTAAACCCCGAATCAGCAGTTTTAACTGGGTGAGACAGCTCCAGCAACACCTCGTTTGTTCTTCCAGCAGCCTTCCAGCAGCCCTCAGCCGCATTACTGGAGCCATTAACACCACAACACGACACTTTATTCCAATTATAGGGATAAGAGTAGACGCCATCTTGAATTTTACTAGGCTGAGATGAGGGATTGACTTACTCAAAACTCACTTTTTATAGCGTTTTTTGTCATTGAAAGTCTTTCAGAAACTGGCCGGTTTTGTCAGCTAAACAAACAAAATGTTGTTAAATTAATTCGGTCCCTAACACTTCTCACTTTCATTCCCATGAAAACTACCCTGATAATAGATTATTCTGGTTTTCATCTCAAATATCATTATTTAAAAAAACAAACATGATAAACCATCATGAGAAGACATGTCATAGTTATGAGTTATAAAGTTATAAAGTTGAAATTCAAATTGTAAAAATAAAATACATTAATGAGACTTAAACTGAGTCAAAGATAATTAAAACGAGTCATAATTACAAAAATCTTAATGAAATGATCAAATTATAATTGGTCTATTTTGACAATTTCAACTTTTTGTCTTTTTTTTTTTTTGTTTGTTTTGTTTAATTGAAAATTTAAATATGGCGCCATCCTGATAATCGATTATTCTAGTCTCCATCTCAAAGATCATTACAGGACCTTCATTTACTTGTATCAGCTATTTAATAGCCTAATTATTATTTAATGTTAAGCTTGTTAGATATATTTGCACAAAGTACATTTCCAAGAACTATATACAGTATGTGGTTACTAATAAATGGTCCAGAGCTAACTATAAATACAACAATACATGCTTAAATGCATACTACAGCTTAACGACACATTCACAACCAATCAGAATTCAGCAATGCTGAACATAATCTACAAACAGGCTAAACCTAATTTTGTCCTGAGAGGTAAAAACATGGTGGCTTTAACCACATCAACACTCCTGCCCGCAGATGGCAGCGCGCCTGAGGTGGTTAACTTCAAAATTACAGTGAAGATCTGACTAACTTGTCTTAGACACACAAAACACTAGGAACACTAGCTGATCTGAGAACACGCTGAAATAATTAACAGTTTACTGACACACACGTGTTTGCTTTCCCAGCTGTTCATTTTAATTGACATTTAAAACATCTGAAAAACAAATTACCTTGTAAATGTACAGAACTTTTGTAAAGTAGGCTGTAAGCAAATGTAGGTAAGAATTTCACACACTTTATCTCTTATTATACAGATATTCATCTATGAAGAAATTCCTGTGAATTTCCTTCCAAGGGTTTTTCATGATTTGGTAAATCATAATAAGAAAAGTCATAATTCTACAACTATTAAACAATTATTAAAGTCATAATTGCAAGTTAAAACGGAGACATTGTAAGTGAAACGATCAAATTACAGTCAACCCTGAGAGTTTCAATTTTTTGTCGTATAATCACTTCTCTTATGTCTTTTACTTCATTATCTCATAATGACTTGCATCACCATTATGATGGAGTAAAACATGACTTGTATGGCAGAAATGGGCTTCCACACGCACAGGCTTGAGTAAAGAGTAATGGCTTCTTATATTCTGGGAAATGTCCAAAGCGAGTCTAACACAGTGGGACGAAAGCATCCACAAGTACGGCTTCCTCTGTCAAATCTGGAAACTTCATGTCACGAGACACACCTAAATCCACATCAAACATATCAGACATACATTCAACAGAGATAACAAACAATACATAGAGAAAACACTGAATAAAAAAGAATTGTTGCACTCAGAATGACAGCAAGTTTTCTCTTCGCCGTCTCGATTCTCAAACCATCATCATCACACTTTTGTACAGACCTATACCTGTATTGTCACTATAAGCCACTTTAATATGACCTACATAATTGTAATAATTTGTTTTTTTCGTCAGAAAGACAAAGCGGATGCCGATGAGAGTCTGCTGTTTTGGCTCGATCATTGGCAGCAACCGTGCTTCTATTTGGGCTGTGTTCACAGCATTAGGGTTTCATATTGTGCTGACTAAAGACAGGTTTATGGAGACCGCCGGAGGTCACACTGCTCCCAACCTGGGGAAAAGGCAGCAAAGAATGCATGATTTGAGGAGTATGTTACACAATGTTACTGTGTACCATCTTTCACATCAAAGGTTATAATTTATGATGCATGAGTGAATTTCTGGACTAAATGGTCTTTGTAGGTATTTTTGCGTTGTTTGCACAGGCCATGTGCTCTGGGACTGGGAATGTTTCAGGTTAAAGTTCACCCCAAATGAAAATTGTCTTTACCCAATTCAATTTATTCTCTCACCCTCATGTTCCGGACCCGTGAGACTAATGTTGAGTTCAGACTGCACGATTTTCAAAGTAGTCGCGTCACAGGTCTTTTCACACTGCGTGAATATCCGGGGTATCATTCAGTCGCTGCGGTGTTCACACTGCATGATCGATCGGTGACGGGGGTTTCACACTGCATGACTTTACAACAGGAAGGATCGCAGATAACTTTGTGTCACTGCAAAACACACGTGAGAGGTGACACGGAAACAGCGCGAGGTCACGTGTGCAAGACAAGTTCTCACGTGAGACTGGGATTATTATTAAAAATGATAAGCAAAAGAAGCTTGCCATACAAATTGCATGTGCGCTCATTTATATAAGAGGATATTTACTTATATTTATCTAATATAATGGTATTTATCTATACCTTCGTAACTCCTCCCCCAACGTTCCGCTGCCCTGGATGCTGCTCTCTCATTGGCTGTAGGTAATCGCCGATGTTATTCAGTCAGAACACATTCACACGGTATGATTCTGAATCGCAGACAGGTCCAGATATTTAGCATGCCCAACATCTCACGATTCTCTCAGATCGCATCTTTGATAGTTCACACTGTGTGATTGTCCCTTAGCGTGAACGAGCACCGATTTGACAAGGATTCCTCAAAACCTGTCGGCGAGTCAAAATCAGGACTAAAATCGTGCAGTCTGAACTCGGCATTACTGTCTTCTGCGAAGCACAAAAGATATAGAAATGTTTCTACTGTTGTTTTTGTACATTAAATGAAAGCCTGTGGGTTCGAAACAATACTGGACCACATAAGTTAGGCTTTTATTATGACGTAAAAAATTGAACATTTTGAAGAGTAGTCAAAAGGATGAGATAAAAATCATCATTATAAAGAGTCAAAAATTGAGATCTCAATTTCAGTTGATCGTAATTCTGACAAGGATTTAAACTTACAAAAATACATAAAAGCCAAATTTGAGATAAGTCATGATCACGACCTATGTCAATTGAGTTATCATTATAGTCATATTTTTAAATTGTCAAGTTGAATTTGTCAGAATTCAGCTTTTTATCTTAATTGCAAAATATCTGTTTTGATAGACTTTTTATCTCATAATGTCTTATTTTATAAACATGACCTCCTATCACATAATTTCAACTTTTTGCAATATACACATACACACACACACACACACAGAGTGGTTACGGAAAGTATTCAGACCCCCTTAAATTTTTCACTCTTTGTTATACTGCAGCCATTTGCTAAAATCATTTAAGTTTATTTTTTTCCAGAGCAAATGAGAATCATGAGGTCAAAGGAGCTGCCTGAAGAGCTCCGAGACAGAATTGTGCCGAGGCACAGATCTGGCCAAGGCTCCTAAGAGCACAGGGCCTCCATAATCCTTAAATGGAAGACATTTGGGGCGACCAGAACCCTGTGTTTTTCTGTCAATAAGGGGTGCCGTATTTACAGTAAGGAGGAAAAAATAAACTTAAACGATTTTAGCAAATGGCTGCCAAATAACAAAGAGTGAAAAATTTAAGGGGGTCTGAATAATTTCCGTACCCACTGTATGTATATATTTGGCATTTTCAGACTTTGTGATTCACAGGACAGGATGAGGCTCACTAAACGATGACAGAATTTTAATTTCCTGTTCAATAATCCCTTGGATCTATTGCATACTGATAGTCACTAAAGTAAACACCACATGGACTCACATAGCAAGTGCTTAAATGTTTTCAATGTTTTTCTGTGGTGGTTGACTATACAATATTCAGAATAGCTCAACTTGCATTTAACCTGGGATGCAAAATGATGCCCAATTAAACTTTAGCAGTTTGCAATGATAAATGGACGTGATTTCTCTCATCTATGTACCTTCTAATTAAAAAAAAAAAAAAAAAAAAAACGCTTAAAAGCAATAAAGAGTAAAGAAGTAACCCAAAGTAGAAGGAATGTTGTTATAATAGGAACACGTCTAGCGCTCGGGAGACTCAGTTGCTGTTGAGGTAATGAGCTGTTTCTAACCGGTGCGTGTGAGCAGTGAAATAATCAAGAGCAGCCTTCAGTTAAAGAAACAACATTTAAATGAACAGACACTGAGGACCAAACATCGCAGGCTTGATACAGATACAGATGTGACGAATATGTTGCAATGCGTTGTGAAAATATAACAGCCTCGTAATGCCACTGATAAAGGTTTAAGAATCATTAAAAAGTCTAAGTGATTACAAAAAGCAGGGTAAAGATTGGAATAGTACAGAATATAATCTCTCAAAATAGTAGCAATATCGACTGATTGCAGCCTTGCATCACTATAAAAGAAGAAGTCTGATGGAGTGTCCAGTCTTCCTTTTTAGGAGGTTTCATCTACGAGATGATGTGTAATCTACAGCACGTGGAAAGCATGGTCTCTGCCTCCATCAGTGTATGTGTCCAGGTCATAGATTAGCGACATCGGATGAACCTCATCAGCGTCTTTTTCCGCTTTTAGGATTGCATAGAAAGTACAGTTGTGCTCAAAGATAGAAAGTGAATGTGAATGCGCCCCACAAGCGAAATTAAACCAGCATTTACTCTGCTTTCAAAGGCACGACTATTCTAAGATACTCAAGTGTGCAAAATGAAGCTCAAGTTCGATTATCTTTAAACGGGAGAGAGAGGACCGTCTGCGTTGCAGGATGTGCATAGTCAGTGTGCTTCACTACCAAAGTTCACGCTGGCACCTCTGCTCAAGCGCTCAATGCCATCCGCTGTGTTCGCTTTGTTTGTTTCTCCAGATGTCCGGCTCGACGCACGCAGATATTTTCCTCCAGAGCAGCAGGGTCGAGTTGCTCGATGGTCATGTCTGTGCAAAACGTGTTTTTGGTTTGACGTTCTCCCGGCTGCTGTGGTTTGGTCCTTCGTCCCTTTGTAGTCCGTCCTAGTGGTTCGGTGTGGGCTGCTGGTTCACAATGACCTGGATAACAAAGTCCTTCTGGATCTTGGTGTCTTGCAGGCGGGTCTTATCTGTGAGGAGCTTCCCAGAGAAGAACCAGCGCTGGTGGGCCAGCTCGATGTCCTCCTGAGCTTGCAGCTGCTTTTTGAGCAGGCCGATGGTGTCGGTCATGCTGGCGTTGAGGCGCACGTCTTTGCCGGTGGAGAGCCGTACTTTCAGCTGGAACTCTTTCTTCTGTGTGGTCGGGGGCTCGGGGTTGTCGGACAGGTCTTCTTCGCTTCTTTCGCTGATCAAATTGACCGGCGGGGCCAGGCAATAAACCGGCAGCTGGTAATGGTTGCCAAGTTCGTCGTAACACTCGGTCAGGGATCCTGGAGTGATTAGAAGTACAAAACCATCAGAGACGGGGAAATAAAAGCACAGACAGACGCAATTTATTTTGTTGTCATGTTATTAAAATCCTTCCCCTCTGGACCAATAAAGAAAATACGGGCCGGGTTATGAAAGCAACAGGGTATTTCAAAGGATGATTTAATACAGTATTTATTCAAATATTTCAATTTAGTCAAAGATATGTGACCCTGGATCATAAAACCAGTCACAGGCATCACATTTATAGATAATTAGACAATATGGTCCGAAAATCTTTTGAGAGGTTTGGAAATCCGAGTCTGGAAAGTGCAGAATTTAAAGATGAAGGAAACCCTGAATGTGGAAACAATTGGATTTGTGACAAATGGGAGGTATGCATATAAATCTGGATTAGGCCATATGTCGGCTTATATTTAACTGCTCACCTAATGTTCCACAGTTTTACCAGTATCCTATCCTATGAGATCGACAGACTCTCGTTTCTCTCAAATCCTCACTCATGTCTCACACGGAGTGTTGTTAAATGTAAATCATGGCAAGTAATGATCAGTGAAGAATAAGAAATGACTGGTTTGTTCATTAATCTTATCTCGAGTTTGATTTTATTCCCTCCTCACATCAGCTTGAGCCTGACAGGCAATGCTCAGTCAAATCAGGTTTATTTGTTTAGCACATTTCCCACACGCCGGTAATGCAGTTTCGCTTTAAATTCATTTGGGCTCT
Organism: Enteromius treurensis; assembly: GCA_032275025.1. Classification (NCBI taxonomy): domain Eukaryota; kingdom Metazoa; phylum Chordata; class Actinopteri; order Cypriniformes; family Cyprinidae; genus Enteromius; species Enteromius treurensis. The sequence continues at coordinate 558,763 of JAUCMU010000057.1, read as the reverse complement.
TATAGTGAATGCAACTATCATTTATGCATTTTTTATATCTAAGGGGACCTAAAATACATGTTAACTGATATTTCTTAATTCTTTAAAATGTGACTTGAGCACCAATGCATTGCAAAGAATATGCGCTGAGACATTTGAGCATTGCTTAAATGTGCTTCCAATCACTCTTTATTTCAGTTTCTTACTTTAGATATACTTTCATAACCCGTGTACTGACAGGCAGTGTTTGTTTGTCCTGTTATTGCTTAGTTTGATTTTCCAATCACACGAGTTGCCTGTTTTGAAGCAGCAGCACACACAAGTTGCAATAACACTGAGATTCTCTGAGTGACGATATATTATTAAAGAGTTCGGTCTGGTTTGAAATAGAACACTTGTCTAGGTGGGTGGTGGAATGGAAAAGTTTGGGAACCCCTGCTTTAAGTGACTTTTTTTTTTTATGCACAATCAACAAGGTTTACGCGAATAATCACTGAGCGCCACATTTTGATACATTTAATCGACTTAAATCAAGCACGTCTCCTTTTTTAGAAAAATCATGCTACACGACTTTACTGAGCTGCACGTGAAATTGATATTTTTCTCTCCATTGTTGCATTTTAATAATCGTTGGAGGTTAGTATTTCCACAACCCTCTAATCGTAAATCGAATCATGAAACCAATTCACACCCCTAGTACATGCAACACTAACTCAAGTGTTTTCACCAAAAGTTCAGTTTTGCACAATACATTTTTCCACTTCCTCAAAAGACAGAAGCCAGACACACACACAGCAGACTCTCACCGTGTGGTAACGTGATGCTGGCTCCGTCCACGATCGCCTGCGCCAGTTCATGGTCGTTACACTCCAGGGCCACAGCGGCGGCCTTTAGGGCATCCCAGATCTCCTTCCGGCCCTCGAACGCCGGAGCCGTGTCCCAGAACTCATCTCTCTTACTGCGCAGCTGGCCCTCCGTCATAGGGTAATCGCTCTTCCACTTGGGCTTGTCTTTCTTTAGCGGCTCATTACGACCTGCAGACCAAAGGAGGTGTGAATTAACACTAATGTGGGAGAACCGTAGGCCGTACAGCATTTCCTGGAAGAACTGCTTCGGTGATTCGTGAGGATCAAAGTGAAGAGCACATTATTTCCGACCATTATGAGCAGAATGGTACCATTCCGATAAATTATAACAAGGTTAGTTTCAAATCAAATGTGCGTGCCGTTCCCCAGCAAAGGCATGTATGACTTCACTAATGGAGGCTGAGTAAGACTTTCCATTTGCATTTTCCATCAGTACTTGCACAAACGGGGCAACAAAAAGCAGATTGACTGCAATGTAATAGTGTAATACAAACAAGAATTGACATTTAGTGCCTTCAAATGATCATGGTGTAATTTAATATTTTCCATAATTTGGAGATTGATCAAAAGACATTTACGTTCGATTTCATATAAATGCTGTTCTTTTGAACTTTCTATTAATCTGTGAATGCAGAAAAATAAAATGCATGCAAAAATATTGAGCAGCACAACTGCTTTCAACACGGATAATAATCAGAAACACTTCTTAAGCAGCAAATCAGCATATGAATGATTTCTGAAGATCATGTGACACTGAAGACTGGAGAAACGAGGATGAAAATACAGATTTACGTCACAGAAATAACTGACCGTTTACAATATACTTGCACGGAATACAGTTATTTTAAATATTAATAATATTTGAAATATTTTGCTGCATTTTCAAGAAAAAAAAACATCCTAGGTAAGCATAAGAACAGAAATATATATACACACACAAGCTTGCATATAGTTTGATCCTATTATTATTAAATATAATTATTGGACCCAAACACGTATAAAATTACGAAGTAGATAAATGGTTAAATAGTATGAATATAAAACATGTTTTTCTCTTCTAGTACAGTAACTCAATCTTGATAAAAGCAGAAGTGAACTCGGCTCACTCATATTCCCATGACTGAGCAAAGGTTGTGTATTTATGACTGTTTGTCTGCAAACACTGCCCTCCCCAATGACTGATCACTTCAGGCAAAAAAGACAACAGCCTCCATCCATCAACAGCAGCTCCTGACCCCGCGGTTATCTGCCCAAACAGAGCCGCGACACTGATAGGCTGAGCCTTACACACAGCGATTAGGACACAACCCACATCACGGATTACAACACACACACACACACACACAGAGCAGGCCTGAGATAGATGTGCAACATTATCAACATTTATCTGTAATTATTATTAAATAGTCATCTAGTTCAGTTCAAAGTGTTGATGTTGCTTCATCAAAACATACGATTAAGCTATAAAGCATCTCTACTGAATACACCAGCATCTTTGTTCTGCTCTCGTCTGATGCAGTGCAGTCAAACTAGCCAGATTTATGACGGTCAATGGGTTTTAAGCTCCAATAACAAGTGAATCTTAAATTATTAGATGGGATTAAAAATAAATGATGAGTAGTGTGAAAACGATAACATCAGACATTCCTATCTGGATGGGATTAGATTTCTCAGAGGAGCCAAAAAAAGTGCTCAGAAAATGTGCAAACTGTGAGAAAGACAGCTCTAGTCGCTCCAGGGGCCTGTTTCAGAAAGGAGGTTCAAACAACTCAGAGTTTAAACTTGAACTGAGTTGATCAACCCAGAGATTAAAAACTCAGAGTTCAGAACAGCTGATCTGAGTAAGATCGATCAACTCTGAGTAGAACAATTCAAAGCCATTATCAACGGAGCGCAGATATTACGAGTCACCATGGCAACATCTGAAAAGAAGAGGTCGGCATTTTTCTCTCCAGCTGAACTTGATGTGCTCATGAAAGGTCACAGCAAATATGAGCACATATTTAAGTATAATAAAAAATACGTCATGTCATGTGTGACGTTTATTGACTTTGTACTTGACAATGTTGGGAATTGACTGTAATTTAAAGTTATTTCAGATGAAATTGCATTAAATTACATAAATTAGGCTTCTGCATAGTTTCTACAACAATGTTGAACGTTATAGCAGTACTAAAGAAACAGTTTTTATCCCACTACTCTAGTTGCAGTACATGTTCCTGTTGAAGGTCAGAGAATGATTTGTTTTTTGCAGTAATATCAAACCTAAAACTATGTTATTGAATCTAATTGTAATTGTCATGTAGGTGCAATCCTGCAGGTATTTCAGGTAAATGAAATGTAAAAATATAATTCAATCAGGTGAGGTTTGAGCATGTCAAGGTTTTTTTTCTTTTCTTTTCTTTTTTCTTAATACATACAGTGTATGCCTTACTCTGCATCCCTGATACAGAAAGCTTCCTTTAGTAAAGAAATGTAAGAGCACTGCCACAATAGGCGATGTTAGCGATGTAAGAACGGATTGGTTACGGGAAGCGAGCCCCGGATCGTCCCGTGTGCTGAAACTGTATCCAAACCACTAGACCACGATTCAACATTAATGTCAGCTCTCAAACTTTACTTGACTTAAAAATGGGTTCAGAGAGTAAGTTACCACGGTAACTAGTTACCTCTCTTTCAAAAACAGGCTTGAGTTACCCTGCTTTCTCGGGTTTGACAAACCTGCCTTTTTAAAAAGGAAAACCCAGAGTTTCTCTTGTCTCAGGTTTAACATACTCTGACTTTTCACTTGAATATTATTTATTGTATATTTAACACATAAAGAAAGTAAAAATATGATATTTATATGGCAAACAGTACTTTAATAACAGATAATAATGAGACCACTCTATATCTGCCAATATTATGATATTTGTGGCATTAACTGTTTATTAGACGTATTTAAACTTGTTTAAATGACAGAAAAGCATATCTGCTGAATATAATAGTTCAGCTTTCCATTTCTAAACCGAACTGAAGATTTTCCTTTTAAATCAGCTCATATGAAAATACATAGCATTACAAATAAAGCATTCAATAATTGACTATGAGCATTTCCTTTGCCCTTCAAGTGAAATGACTGAATCTGAACAAAAGGAGCCTAAAAAAAGACAAATCTCAGACAAACATAAAAGCTTTTGGATCTGAAGACTTGGACAGTTGAACAAACACAGTAAAGTAATAAAGTCAGAGAAGGAGTGTGCTAACTGGCCAAATATCATCCGTCGAGACGCATTGCTCAACCACTATAATATCGCTCTGATATTATTTACACACAAAGCTTCCAGAAAACCACCAAGAAAGTGTACTCCAAGCTACAAATACCCCAATAAGAACAATCTGATCAATCCACGCGTTTAGAAACCTCTGACCCCAGCAGTAATCGTGATGCTTGCGTAAGCGAACACCTCTGGTAATAAACCTGCTCCAGAAATAAGGAAGTTCACGCAGATGGAGAGATAGAGGACTCATCCTGGTGAGAGCGTTCGTCAAACACATTATTTATAGCGTAAAGGTGTAAGAGTAAGTAATCATCAGGACACATAGTGTGGTTTAAAGCCCTGTTCCACTCAGAATGCCTCTGACAGTACAATGATGGAGGAGTATCATCTAAAAAAATGCAGCTTTTACAGGACTTCCGTCTGGTCCTCTCCACTCGGGAGGCAGCGGTTGACCGGCCAGAAATCAGAAATCATTTTTTTGTCTTTTTTCAGAGCAGTTTTCCGTAGTTTCAACCCAATTTCAATAAAAACAAAGGCTAAATGCTGATGTCAGTATCATCTATGTTTGTACTGAATGTATTTACTGTGCAGCTGCTGCTGTTCATTTCAGATGGTTTCAGTTATTGTTTTTAATAACCAAAACACAGTTTAGTCATGTATACTTTCCTTCTGTCTTGCTTAACGACAAAATATATCTATTGGAAATCCGTATCGGCCATGAAAAATCATGGTGTATCCCTGCTCGAACAATAGACAGTTTAAAATAAAGTCCGTGTCATATTTAATGCATCAGGCTCATATAGTGTGATACGGTGAGAATATGAAGGATTCTGATGCTTGTAATGTAATAACAGTGCAGGCGATACATGAAATGATCTAAATATCTGCTGTCACTCTATGTCTCGGTAAGAAAGTGACTGTCAAAGTCCGGCACCTCGTATAATCTCCAGTCAAACCAGATGTAAACGCTCTCTCTCGTTGTCTCGAGGCCTAATAAAGTTGCATTCTCCTGTAATTCTCTCGTTACACTCACACACACGCGATCTGTGTTACAGGAACACGATCCCTGAATGATGTGCAGCTCTTCTTCTGTTATTGTGAAAGCGCTGTAAAAAGCATTTTTATGACATCTGCTTAGTGTTGTGAACATGCATTCAAACCTAAAGCAACGTGAGAGAGAAATAGAATAATACTAAGATTAAAAAACAATTGACTCTTAGGAACAAACTCATTAAGATACAGAACCTGCACATCAGTCTAACAAACAAATAATGAATATTTTACATACTTAAGCACGTAATCAGATTCACAAAATTAAATTAAGAGCGGATTGGAGTTAAAAACACTCGAAACCAAGTTTGCTGTAAAACGATTAATCACATCCAAAGTTTGACCAATCTACATAAAAGTACATATATTATGCATACACACACACACACACACGCATTTAAATATATATATATATATAATATATTTTATGTAATACAAAACATAAGAATATGAATATATACATAAAAAAGCATTTTCAAAATATATACTGTATGTGTGTGTGTTATGTACATCAATATAAATAGTAAACACATGCATACATAATGTAAACTAAAACGTTTATTTTGATGCAGTTAATCACGATTAATCATTTGACATGCATTATGAATATTTTCATTGTTTAAATAATAATAGCAAAGATAATAGTAATAATAATAATAACAAACTAACTACTCTAAATATGAGTATCATCTTATTAGGCAAAACTTGAACAATACTGATAATAATAGTAGTAATATTTCTTTAAAGGTTTTGAACTTTCTGTGGCAATAATAATCAGTAAAAATGTATGATATAGCTGTTTTTGTTATTTATGCAAAGTTCATTTGTGTGCTAAATTGCAGTTCTTTTATTTTTATTGTTGTTTAGGGCGGATATTTCACATTTATTTAATAATCCTCCCAAACTCTGCTGTGAAGACGGACTGGATCGGGGAGATGTCTTCTAGGAACGCTCACACGATACACAGCCCACGTGTCAATGAAAATCTTATCTCCTGCTCAGGACACACACGACATGCTGGAGCACAGATAAACCTACAATACACTGATAGACGTCTGAAGACGCAAGACTTTCACTGATACACACGTCACTTCACTAATCCAATGCTTTCCTTCAGACTCGGCTTTCTATCCCAATTATTTTTCACTACAGCTGATGGAAAAGGCAGAAAACCAGCAGGCACGGCGGTCACATGGAGCAAACATGCAGAGACATGCCCTGAGCCGGGACAGACTGCCAGCTCCAACACGCATACAGGAGAAGAAAAACAGACAATGCTCAAAACCAGGGCTCCCACAAAAAGACAGCGAGCGCTACCAATAAACACACCACATCTAGGTCAATAAAATGATTGTTTGAGACCGCTGGCAGTAAATAGAAGAGGAACAAAACGGAAAAAAAGCAGAAGTGTGGCACATTTTAAGGAAAAACATGAAGAAGTACTTTGGTTAATATTTTGATTAATATGCTATCCATTTCTGTGAATTTAAGGTATTGTCACAACCAACATACAAAAAACTCAGTAACAGATGAAATATGGTGACACTACAGTCTTCCGGGGCTGGTGCTCTTATTGCTTGCTCTCAAAAATGTTACTTTCCACCAGAAATGTGAATATTTTTAAGTAGGCTAACAAAGGTGATAGAAAAACCAAATGGTAATACAAGTGCACCTCGATATGTAAACTATGGTACGAGTTTATTGCACGTTTGATGTATTTCAAAGAAAACCACAGTATATGTGAATATATGTGTGCATGGTACTTTTTTGTTGGTGGTGCATTATCTACCTTTCCTTTTCCTTTCCTTATGCATTTCAGTACATCTGAAATATGCGCATTTTAAGTACATTAAATGATTGCATAAACAAAAAAACTAAAATGCATTAGAAATAGATACCTTGGTACAGTGGCAAGCCTATGGTGGGCTACTTTAATACATAGTAATATGTATTTATGTGTCGTGGTGTTTATAATAACTAGGAAACATATCCAAAAGCATGCCCATGGTGTTGTCTGGTGCTCTCACAATTTGCTACACTTTCCTATTTTTGAGTGAGGTAGCAAAAGATTTTGTATTAAACGTATATTGTAAAAGCATTGCACTTTGAGATAGTGTTTATTTATCACATTCCTAAAACATGACATTTGCAACATAATCAATGTTTTTCACCGTAGAAAAGTGTAAAGATAACATGCATGCATGTATATTTAGTATATTGTGGTATAATGGGTGTCTGAAATATGCATATATTTACTAATTGCTCAATCAAAATTGCAGTCTTAAATCCTTGCATTAGAAAACAAACATTCTTTTGTTACAAGCTTATGGTTGTTTAAGCCACATATAAATAATACATTGGAACATGTTTTTTTGTGTTGTGTCTGTTCTTCCCACATCAGGTTAAGTCAATACACGTGATATTTGCATGTTTTGAAGAAAGCCACACAGAAAGAAACAAACAAACATGCAAAGCAGCATCGCAGATGCAGAAGTCTCACCTCCGCGCTTCCTCGAGCCGTGTCCACGTGACTCCGCGCGCTCGCGCCCCACGCATCCTCCCATGACTGTCAATCAAACACAGGCCACATCTCAAGACGACTTTAAGATTCACTCCTGCTTTGTGATCATTTGATTTCCCGAACGGAAACAGCACCACAGATTTAGTGACTCAATACAGGTGATCTATCAACAGCTCGCGCGTTGAGGGAAGGCTCCTGCAAAACAAAAATAACCAGAACTTTAGACTCACGATGTCTGGGATGATCTCTACGTTAAGTTATGCGGCCAGAGAATCGCGTTTAGTTGTTCCTGGCTTTGTCCGACGAGCTAACGTTAACTTACAGCGGCTAGCCAGAGCACTAGCTTCATCCCGAACTCTTAAATCCGGTCTAAAAGAATCAAACAACATCAGCGAGACTAGTATTTTAGCATTATAGATTACTCCGTGCTCGCTTTGATGTAGATCTAAACACACACACAAGCGTCGCAAACCTGCCTCGGCTCTTTATCTCTCGCTAGTCTAACGTTACCTTTCCTCTCACTGATGTTTCCAACTAGTTCACGTTACTGACGCACACCGCGCATGCGCGCTCTGACCACGTGACTGCGCCAGAGCCCCTCCTGCAGAGGGAGCCTTCAATCTCAGCTCAAAAATCGTGGGACGGTTGTGATCTGCCTTTTGTTTAGAATGCTATGAAAAAATAGAGTACTTACTAGGCTGGATGGAAAATAGTTATAACAACTGAACAGTTAAATAAATTTCCCACCATGTTTTCCGGGCTTCGTAGCAGCAGGAAAAAATAGTTCATATCTTACGTAACACTTTGCTACATGCAATAATAACAATAAAATAAAGCCCTAAAACGCTATATATGCGAGACCATAGTAGTAGGCTAGTGATAAAAAAAAAGAAAGGAGGCTACTGATATTGCTTTAGGCTAAAATTGGCAAGACACAGAGTTTGACATCTCCACCAATTCAAGAAATCTCTAAAATGCACTTATAAAAGTCTCACGTCTGTGTGTTTGAGTATATTAGTCTCGCTTCATAATTTTATTTATTTTTTTTTATTTTGGAGTAATTTATTTTGGAGTTATTTGACACTTATGTAGAACCTTACGACATTTTACTTGTTTATTAAAACCCACACTTTTCTTAAAAAATAACAACAAAAAACATAATTATGCAATTCATATTTTAATGAGTTCAGCAAAATTCATAAATCACCCTTAAGAGCTACTGTGAAGCCTAAGTGATAACATAAAATCAGTGATAACACTAAGAAAATAAATAAAAACAAACAGACATTGCTGATAAAAAAATAGATATGTAGACCTTACGATAGTAAAATAAAATACCTTACGATATTTTATTTTACAAAACACACACTTTTATAACAACAAAACCCTGATTAATATTTTTAGAAAAAAATCACGTTACTTTATAACTCATTCAATAACACTTACTAACTAACTAACTACAATAAGCACGGCATATTTTAAAAAGTAAATGTAGTAAATCTACTTAAAAAAAAACCTTTTAATGTATGTTTTTTGTGTTGTTTTTTCAGACTTGAAGTCCCTCGCGCAGGCACAGAAGCGCCGTTGTGCGCATGCGCGGCGGAGTTTACCGCTGGCTGCTGTTCTTCAGGATGGCCGCGGATCACGGCGTGCTGCTGGGTTTAGTGGAAGAATTCGTGTCTGGACAGGTGGATAGCAAGGCTGCAGAAACCGCTACAGGTATCTCGTTCACGGGTGTCTATCGTCTTTGCCCTTTTCTTGCCGGTTTGTGCGCTGACTCTTAATAATGAAAGCTGTCAGAGAATCCGTGAGAGATGCTAACCGCCACATCCTGCAACACGCGCGCAGCGGCGGCTGACAGAGGCTCTCACACACACAAAACCGCCCCTAGTCTTACATTGTGTGTGTCTGCTTCATAACACACCCAAACCAGCAGCTGCCATGGCGTCGTTTTCTTTATTAAAGTCGTGTGTGATTGTTTTGCTAAGCTGCTAGCGGAGCCTCTTCTGAACATGACTCCTGTGCTTTGACCCTAGAAAGTCCACCTCATGAGTTTACTTCAATTTCTAATACTTCTATAATCTCTTCTGTCGTCAGACTAATAGTTCATATGTGGTTAGCAAGTAAAACACACGGTTAGTATGCTATAATTGTCAGCTTTTGATTCACATGCTGTGAAAAATCTTTAGTAAGATAACTGAAACACGAGAAGATCTTGTGTATTTAAAGCACCTTAGGCTTACTTGATTGTCCAATCATCTCTCAGTATTCATTAGATGTGTTCAAATATTTTCTTACAAAAGCCAAATATTGAGTGCCAACTAATATTTACATAATTGTTTGTAAATGGTACAATTTTAAAGAAGAGCCTGCTTGGTGTCAAAATGCATATTTTTGTTGTTTTGTTTTCAAAGTGCATATTTTGGGCTTTACAAATCCGTACCTGGCCTGAGACTTTCGAACAGTTCTGTAGATCTGAAAAAACAACATTTATTTCATGTGAAGTATATTAGAAGTACATTGACGTATTCATGTACTTAATAAAAGCATCCTGCAGTTCTACATTTAGTGTGCTAAACTGATCTATAATGACTCTAAAACACATTTTAGGCTTAAAAGGAAGAAATGTTGTTTGTGCACAAGTAGTAGTCCAAATAAAGTTTAATTATAGCCTAAATTAGTACATCAGAAAGTCTTAATATATCACTTGTTTCAGTAAATATGTTAACAGATTTGAACTATACTTAGTATGATTTAAATATATTACTTTGGTTGCAATTGGTATTGTCTAAAGTTTTAATAAATTGTGCCTTGAGTTTGTTATCTCTGTTTTTTCATATGTCAGACATTACAGGGTTAAACATGAGTTTATGTCTTTTTTTTTAAGGTGTCAAGGCTGGACAGTTCACAGTTCTCCAGCTGGTCGAAGCGTTGGGGTAAAACTTTCTATTCTTTTTTCTTTATGCTTGTCTTTTGCGTTCAAACATGTCATAAAAGTACAACTACATTAGCAGTCTTGGCAGTATAAAGGGTGAGCCGCGTGTTTTAGGCAGCTGCCAGCCTCAAAAAGTGCATCGTGAACCTTGTTTATTTCGTGTCTTGCGTGCAGGGTGAGTCTGACCAGCTCTCAGCCTCAGACTCGGGGCCGAGGAGTTCAGCTCCTGTCTCAGGTCCTGCAGGAATGCTACAGCATCCTATCTGAGAGAGAAGGTAAGAATCTCCCGCTCCGTTCCTGGCGAAGAACTACAGATAGATAGATGGAGGACTGAATGAGATTCTGTGATTGGATTGCAAAGACTCACGCAGGTTTGTTTTGTTTCCAGTGGAGGTTCTGATAGCTTTCTATGAGAACAGACTGAAGGATCACTATGTGATCATACCACATGTTCTTCAGGGGCTCAAGGCTTTGGTAAGTCTGAGCACTTTAAACGAGCCTGGTCTGTTATGGTCATCGTCACCTTCACAGTACTGATCTTTTGTCTTTGTTTTGGGTTTCTTTCAGACAAGATGCTCTGTTCTGCCGCCTGGTTCAGCTGTGTCCATTCTGAGGTCCATCTTCCAGGATGTTCATGTTCAGGTGAGTTCATTTATTTAGTAAGGATTGATTAAAATATATGAATGTTCTTTTGAACTTTCTGTGAATCCAGAAAAATAAATGCATCACAGTATCTGCAAAAACTGTGTTCAGCACTGATAATAATCAGAAGTGTGTGTTGAGCAGTAAATCAGTATATTAGTATGATTTCTGAAGATCATGTGACACTGAAGACTGGAGTAATGCTGCGGAAAATACAGCTCTAATTAATAACATTGTAACATATTTACATAGAAATCTTATTTTAGATTGTTGTAATATTTTACATTATTATTATCTATATTAGTTTTTTTATGGCTCTTTATGAACGTTGAAGAGAATCGTACCAACCCCAAACTCTTGAACAGCAGAGTACAGTTAATTTATCCAATGATTTGTCGTAATATATTATATAAAAAATACCACTCTTTTATATTATTTTACTTTTAAAAAATCCAAAAGGCTCTATATATCACACGTCAATGAACTAAATAGTGTTTCATTAGTTTGTACTTGAATCCTACGGTTAAACACCTACGGTGCATATTCATGTGTAAACCTTTATAATCCTCACTTGTTTCTCTGTAACAGTCCTTGATGCTGGCTGAGCGATCGTGTGTTTACAACATCCTTATCAGTCTAATGGAGACCAGAGAAGAGGGTGAGGAACGCTGGCAATCTCTTTTCCTCCTTTTTATGAATGCCTTTGCTTTCACGAAACGCACCGGTGTAAATGATCTCTTATTCCACAGAGCTCAAGGGTCTGGGTGCAGACTTCGTGTTTGGGTTTGTGCAGTCCGTAGATGGAGAACGAGATCCACGCAACCTTTTGCTGGCGTTCCAGGTGGCCGGCAACATCATTCACAGGGGTTATGATCTCGGTTAGTGAATATATGACATGCATATAGTGTGTAGTAAAATGTAAAGTATTTAAGTAATAGTATGTTTAAGAATGGAACGATTATTAGTTTGTTTTTTTACTTTTACAAAGAAAGGTATATTGTGTGTTTGACATGCTGTGAACAGGGTTGGTCCGTGATTCAAGTCTCTCTATTTTTCTTTTCAGGTAAATTTGTAGAGGAGCTTTTTGAAGTGACTTCCTGTTATTTCCCCATAGACTTCAGCCCTGTGAGTACTTCTATCTAACATGTTTGTATTTGGGCAGACGCTCAATTTCACAGATGAGTCAACCGAGCAGCTTTTATTATGGAACATAATATATGTATATGAAAAGAATACAGACCCAAACATTTGAACAGTAGTGCTATCCATACTACAAACTCAATAGACACGGGCTTGTGTTTTTGTTTCTCTGTCTGTGCTCAGCCACCCAATGATCCTCATGGGATCACACAAGAAGAGCTTGTTCTTTCTCTACGGGCTGTTCTTACAGGGACGTCTCAGTTTGCTGAGGTAAGACACTCTGGGTGACCTAAACCTAACTCTGTCTCTTAAAGACCTAACTCAATAAGAATTGGCTTGGCATTGTACTGTGGATCAGTAAACGGTTCAGTGAACGAACCTTTGATTTATTGTGTTTTGACAGTTTCTGCTCCCGTTAATCATTGAGAAGCTGGACTCGGACGTTCAGAGCGCCAAAGTGGACTCGCTACAGACTCTGGTACAGCTGCAATTCAGACTCTCGTCTTACTAGATCAGTGCTTCTTAACTAGTCCTGGCTCGGGCTTCAGGTTTTACACAGCAGAGTCACAGAAAATAGCAACATAGTCAGACATTGGAATTGATTTTGTCATTAACTTTTCATATTTCCTTCTCATTTGACTGTGTTGAATTTGTGCCAGCCAGAGTTATCGTAGGTAACTGAAACGAAAACCATGAATGACTTGAAAAACAATAAGCATTAAACTACTTTATTGCCGCTGGTTGCCAAGGCAAGATTTCTTATTTTCCTTGAGTTTACTAATATAACTAAAGCAATACCTAATAAAAAATGACAAAATGCATCAAAATAAATAACAGAAAAAACACAAGAATATAAATTATTATAGAGATTTAAGATTAAAGATTTATAACAATTGTAATAGAATCTGTACTAAATTAATGTTTTCATAGGCATGGGAAGCTTTTTTCTGTTTTATTTATTTAAAATAAATTAATGTAAATCTGTCACAGCAGCACTATGAATAATTATGTAGTTTATCATTTGCATTTAGTATTATTTTTCAACTTTTTTATTTTTCATATTTTTCATTTATGCTTTGTTGTTTCTCTGGCTGGAAATATCCCCTACAAATAATAAATAAATAAACAAACATGGCTTAGTGTGCTAAAAATGAACCCCAAACACTCTTCTGTGTTGTAGGCCGCCTGCGGTCTGACATATAGCCATAAAGAGCTGGCAGAGTTCCTTCCAGGCCTTTGGAGCTCGATACGGAAGGAGGTAAGAGAGATCGACATTAAACAATGGACTCAGGAACTCACAGGTGCTTTTCTCATATCGGTTTGCTCTGTACTGCACTTTTCCCACCGCTTGATGCCAAGATTTCAAGTTCACTGTCAGAGTATTAACCAGAAGAGATTCGTTTTCGATCAAGGGGCCAGATCGGACCAAACACTGCCGTAAATCAGCTCTGTTGAAGACAGTCGTGTCATTATTCAGCTCGTTGTCGATTCAGTTCAAAGCAGCTCTACAGGACATAGTAGTTTAATGTTAATTCAATGTTGATTCAGTTCGCTTCAGTTGAGTTCAAAATCACATCAATTATGAAGCAATATCTCTACACAAGATAATAAAATCAGTTCAGCTGCCTGTGCAGACAAATCAGTATTTGCAATATTTACAAATAATTTTAAAAAGCTGCCTTTAAAGGGATGGTTCACTCACAAATGAGAATTCTGTAATCTTTTACTCACCCTCCACTTGTTTCAAACCTGTGTGAGTTTCTATCTACACTCATTTTTTTCTGTTGGATAAGATTGTTGGTAAACTTGTTGGTTAATGGTAGCCATTGACTTCTATTGTATTATGGACTGCCGTGAATTGTTTGGTTGAGGGTGAGTGAATGATGAAATGATTTATTTTTGGATGAATCCTGTGACTGTAAGTGGCGTCAAAGTTGCAAACATACACAAACTACGTTTGCCGCTTGCTGTAACGACACAGACAGCAGCTAAATCAGGCTAAGAGTGCGTGGATTCAATATTAATACACATCTAATTTTCTCATGTTCTGTGTTTATGTGAACGTTGGGTGCTTGGACATAACTTTGTGTACATTTGACCATTCAAGCATCTTTCCGTCTCTGTGCTTCAGTCAACATGCATCAGATTTTTTTAACATTAGTTTTGTGATTATTGATGGTGTTCCAGGTGTTTCAGACGGCCAGTGAGCGGGTGGAATCAGCCGGTCTGACGGCTCTCAGCGCATTGGTGTCCTGTCTTTCTCGTTCTGTGCTCAATTCGGACTCTGACGATGTGCTGCAGGTGTTTCTAAACCTCGTCCTCAAAGGTATAGAGGAGTATAGATGTCCTCTTAACAGTTTAAAGGGATCATTCACCCCATAATGTTAATTTACTCACCCTCAGGATACCATTAGGAGCCACAGGGATTCATTTTGTGTTCCTTGATGTTTTTTTCATACTTCTTGTAAACTTATAGTTTAGTTAGATGTATAGCTGCGGTTTTATAAAACACCCGGGATCACTGTCTCACGGGGAAAAATATCTATCGTTCTCCTGAAGAGGAGAGTGATCAGACTCATAACTCTGTCATCTCCTCGCGCTCATGTGCACACAGTAAAATATGGTTGCCGTCCAGGCTTGTTCTGCCCCTCACAGCTGGTGTGTGTCTCGTCCTCTCAGACTGTCAGCACCATCTCTGCGAGCCAGACCTCAAGCTGGTGTGGCCCAGCGCCAAACTCCTGCAGGC
Source organism: Enteromius treurensis (assembly GCA_032275025.1). NCBI lineage: Eukaryota > Metazoa > Chordata > Actinopteri > Cypriniformes > Cyprinidae > Enteromius > Enteromius treurensis. The sequence continues at coordinate 543,624 of JAUCMU010000057.1, read as the reverse complement.
CGCCGCCGGAGCCTCGTACAGAGCCAGTCTGATGGTGTCAGCCGCCATCATACCTGCCCTCCTGGAGCAATATAATAACAGGACGCAGGTACAGACTCGTCCATCTTAACCAAACACTCTCCACACAGCAGGGCTGTCAAAATTAAACTTTCTACGACTTTATATCGTTTACAACTTGCACTGTCGATCCCTCTTGCAGATTTATTCACATGTAACCCAGACATCCTGTGCTGTGTTTCATGCGTTTGTTTATACGTCTTTATACAGTGTGCTCAGCGGCGCACCCTGCTGGAGGTTCTGCAGGGTTTCGTCCAGCCCACCGCGCTCAGCCGGCCTGTAGATGGAGGTACGTGAAGAGAACACCCCACCTGCTCAAAACCGTACATACACTACTGATGTGTTTGAGTGTACTTTTTAAGTATTTGTTTAATGTGCAGCGCTGATGTATTTCTCTCTGTCTCCTGCATGAACACACAGAGGATAGTGTGTTGGTTGCGTTTGAGCAGTCTTTGTGTGGCGTGGTTTTCTCTGCCCTGATGGAGTCTAGCGCTGGTCTTCAGGTTACAGCCACTCGAGTGCTCACTGCCCTGGGACAGCAGCCTGGTGAGTGCACAACCTCTGGGAAAGAAACACTGTATACTGGTGTTCAGCAAGCATGCATGATCACAAAGTGACAGTCAAGACATTTATAATGCTGCAAAATATTTCCATTTAAAATAAATTCTTTTATTAAGATCTGTGAATCTTGAAGAATAGCATGCAGTTTCCACAAAAAATACAAAACCGTTTTCAACAGGATGATGGTCTTCAGAAATGTCATGTGACCCTGAAGGTTGGAGTAATGATGCTGAAAATACAGCTGGACGTCACAGAAATAAATTACACTTTAGCATGTATGCACTTAGAAAACGCTTTAAATAAATCAAAGAAATACAGCTTATTTTTAATTCATTTCATTTAATATATAAATGTGCCATTAATAGAAAATGAAATATTAATTCTTTTTAAGCCCATCTGTGTCTTTCTTGCGCCAATTATTTTTTGTAAATATCTGTAGATCAATGATCTGAGGTATAATTGGGGAACCATTTCTCTTGCAAGTAGCAGTAATTTTTGCATTTGTTCGTTTAGTTGTCAGTAAATAGTTTGCTCTGCCCCGTTGTCCTTTTTGCAAATTCTGCCTTGAATTGTGAAATATTCATAAACATCTTCACTGTTCAGTTCAGACTTATCTATTGCAATCATTCCATTTTAATGATGAAACAGTTTGATTATATGAAAAACTAAACAATTCCAATTTAAATAATTTTTTTGTATGATTTATATAAAAAGATATTGAACCTAAATACTTTAAAATAAAACGAATCTAATAAAAATGAACTTATTTAATAGTATTATTATAGTTTAACTTTTTGCTATGCAAAGCAGCTAACAACATTATTAAACATGATCTAAGAATGAATAATACTTTTATAGCATTTATTGATCATAATCATAGTTCATGTTAGCATTTACTAATGCGTTATTAAAATTATCACAATTTTTGTTCGGTAGTGGTTAATGCACTGTGAATAAACAACTGTATTTTCATTAACATTAACAAAGATGAGTAAATACTGTAATAAATGTATTGTTCATTGTTTGTTCATGTTAATACATGAACTAAATGACACTTTATTGTAGAATGTTACCCATTAAATAATAGTAAGAAAAGCAGCACTGAATAGGTGTGGAAATGTAAAGGAGTCGCTGATGCTCTGCTCCTCACAGGTTTGCTGGCTCAGGCCGATGTAGAGAAAGCTGTTGATCATTTGACCAGACTCGTCCTGGAGGAAGACGATGCTCAAGTGAGGTAGATGCGTTTGCGTTTTTAAGGTGAATTGTTCCTTTAAAGCCGCTCCTGAGCTGATATCTGTGTGTCTCAGTTCGGCGGTGGAGGAGTGTCTAGGCTCTCTGGCTCGTCTGAATCCTAAAGCCTTCATCTTCAGGATGATTCCTCGGCTGAAGGAAGAGATCATGTCGGGTGAGACCCAGAGGACGTGACACACACCTCATATCTACGGCAGGTTTCAGTGTGTGATACGAGACCGTTTTCTCCACAGATCAGTGTACCGCAGCTGTTCGTCAGCGGTGTGTGACAGCGTTAGCGTCCGTGTCAAATCAGCCCAGCGTGGTGCGAGAAAGTGCTCCTGTTCTTCTACAGACGCTCGCTTCGGCCCACACAGGTACATGTGCTCCAGTGTTCACTTCATTGACCGAAATCTTAAAATGAGATGAAAATGTCAGGGAGTACACTTTAAATCAAATCAAAAGACTATTGAAGTGTTCTGCATATGGGGAAGAAAAAAAAGTTTATTTGTAAATAATTAAAAGACAATTTAAATGGTTTTGTCTTCATTTGATAACCAGAAATATGTAAATAGACAGGTCATTTTCAAGGGAAATAAAAACATTTGATACGGCTATTGTAAGAATATGATTGAATAAAATAAGTTGTTTTAGGTTTTCAAATGATTGGACATAAAACACACAATTTAAAAGCAATAAAACCTATATGGTGAGGAAAAAATAAAACGGGTCCCTAATTTTTGTTAAATTTTGAATACATTGATGTGATATTGTTAAAGTTCCATCATTTGAATTAATTATACATGAAATTTAATTTAATTAGAATTTGAAAAATACTTGCTGCATGTCTCATAAAACATAAAAAAAGGCCAGTATGTGGGAGTAAGAGAAGAGCAGACAGAGTATCATTGCATATATTGTATTTGTGCATTCAGATAGCCGCCTAATTGAGTTGTCATGGATATTATTCAATCAACAAAAGAAAGACAAAAAAATCACTCACTGCTCTCGCTTTAATAGCCCTAAAGATTCATCTAAATGTATGAATAGAAGTGATTATGTCTGTTTGAAAGGATGAAGAATAAAATATATGAGGAATCTAGATGAGGTCAAATAAACCAGTTGATGTTCTTTGATTTATGCGTAGGTTAAAGTCTAATCATTCGGATGAAATGTAAAAAGAAGCTTCTAAGATGACAGTAATGGTAATAGTTTTTGAGCCATAGTAGTGATAAAAATGATAATCATGATCGTCAGTTTAACTGTTGTTATGTAGCCCTAGCACAAAGTGTTTGAGATCTTTTCATATGTTATTATGGTGAGAGTAAATATTGAGCAGACAGATTAGGCCGAAGTCTGGGTAATTAATAGTGTGAGATTCTCTTGTCACTTATGGCTTGATGATTTAGCTCTGCTGTAATGCTGAGATGTTGTTGTTCTCTCAGGTAGCTGTGGTTTCTCTGTGGAGGAAGTATGCGTTGGTTTGCGGAGGGTAGCAGAGCACACTCGTGACTCAGAGGAGATCGGACGATTCTTCCATGACATCATCATTCCGCGACTGCTAGGACTGTGTTTACAGGCGGCGCTGCAGAGCAGAGACTCGGGTCAGGGTCTGCTGTGCTTTTCTGGTGTGTGTGTGAGTGTTTGTAGATCTAACCGTGGGATTGTTCTTCAGGTCACTGCAGTCCGCTCACAGATGAGGCCGTTCTGTCGGCTGTAGTTCCTGTCATCAGCATCGCCTGCGCTGCGTTACCAGCAGAGTGAGTCCAGCAGAAAAAACACCGTTAAATGAGAACTTGGAGCACAAAAGCAGTCCTTAAAGAAATAGTTCATCCAAAAATAAAAATCAGCCCATATTTTACTCCACCCGAAGCCATCCTAGGTGTGTATGACCTGGATAGTGGCCATAATAATAACACATCGATCTGCTTCAGAGGCCGTGTGATAACCCCTCGAAAGGTGTACAGGTTAGTTCACGGAGCTTCAAAATAATGGGCGCTCTCCACCAGCATTACCAAGCTTGGAAGAGCCAGGATACATTAAAAGAAAACTCGTCTTGCACACCTAGGATGGCTTTGGGGTGAGTAAAATATGGGGTCATTTCCATTTTTGGGTGAACTATTCCTTTGTAGCTTTGTAGGTATATTTGTAGCAAAATACACTGTGTGGGACAAAATGATCCATTTTTCTTTTATACCAGATATCATTTTATGAAGATACTGTAAATATATGAAAACGTAATTTTTGATCAGTAATATGCATTGCTAAGAACTTTTAAAGTTTCTCAATATTGAGATGTTTCTGCTCCCTCAGATTCTAGATGTTCTGATAGTTGTATCTCAGACAGATATTGTCCTCTCCTAACACACCACACATCAGCGGAGAGATGATTTATGCAGCTTTCAGAATGATATAAATCACAACTCTCAGATCAAGTGCTGTTCATTCACGGTGTAATAGTTTCAGCTCAAATGTGTTAAAATATAAACATTTAAATAGTGGCTTTTCATGAAATAATTTAAAATAACAAATTTGTAAGAATAGTGCATATATTCAGCCAAATCGTTTCGTGGTTGAAACACTGATTAAGCGATGACATGAAACACAATACATTTCAGTAAATTATACAGAAGTTTCTCGTAACTCCATGTTTTTTGTGCTGTAGCTAGTAGTAAAGAGGAAGAGATGATTGTCTTGCCACATTAAAGAGCGTCAAAACCACATTTAAATTCTGTTAATTTATAATTAAATTCAAAAATGACAGTTGAAACTTTGTTTCGTATCAGAAGTAATAAAGTTTATTGTGAATGCTGTATGGCAGACACCCTATAAATAGTGTTTACCAAAGTTTTGTTCATGCATCGGTGGACTAAAAGATTAATCTTGAGATTTAATGATCTATGTCAGTTCATCAAAATCAAGATTGAACGACCCAGTCCTTATAAAAATATACACGTTTTCAGACGCAAGCCTTATTGTTTTCTTACAGATTGGCGTCTCGCATGGCCTCCCAAGCGGTTTCTCTGTTCCTGGATGGAGACGTGTCCTTCCTGCCAGAGAATGCGTTCCCTTCCAAACTCCAGTTGCTCCAGGTTTGACGAGCTCAATCACATTCAGTCATCAGTATCTTTAATATATTTATTATTATTATTAATTGTGCCTGTTTTTCTCCAGAGTCAGGCAGAGTCTCGGGCTCCGTCTCAGTTGGTGTGTCTGCTGATGGCCTGTGTCTGCTCTCTTCCACGCAGCGTGAGTTTAATCTATATCAGAATATATGTGTGCAGTAAGAGGCTTTACACTGCAGGGCTGCAAAACCTTCTTCATACAACCTCCGTTTCCATTTTAATGACATTCGTTATTTGCTGTGCTGCTGTTGTGGCTGCACAAACAAAATGATGTGTTTATAGCAGTATATAACGGTTTTACAGTGAAATATTATAATTATATATATATAGTTATATATATTTAAAAAGAGCATCGTGCTCTGGGCGAAAAAATCTACTGATACATGCTAGTCACTTGTTAATCATGCTAGAAACTGTTAATTTTGACAGCAAATTTTAATTAGTCTTAGTCTTTTGACTAAAATGATATTTAGTTTCAGTCATATTTTAGTCATCTGAATTGCTTCTAGTTTTCGTAGACTAAATATCATATGATTTAATCAACTCTGTTTACCTGAATGCTAGTCAAAACAGATAATTTGAAATCATTTTGTGTGTAATTCTCCATTCATGAGTAACGTACTCGCGCTGTGTGTGTGCTTCAGTGTCAGCGCTCAGAAACCGGACTGAACTTACCCATATGCCTGCTCTTCTCTTGATCCCTCATATTGAGATTTCTGAACGTTTTATGAGACGTGCAGCTAGTGTATATCTTATAAATACAGTTCATGTACACATCTAACCTCCGGACCACGCAGCACATACGTTCTGAAACAATCGTCCCTCCATAGCGTTTTCGTCTTGTTTTTATTCGTTGACGAAAATGTCAATAGATTTCGTCATAGTTTTTGTCATTTCAAATGAGTTTTTAATCATTATCGTCTCGTTTTCGTCAGTGGAAAAATTTTTGTTGACTAACATTATGACGAAAATTATTCGTCAACGAAATGAACACTGCTTGCTAATCATGCTGGAACCATGTTACCTAGCAACCGAACGCCGAGTTTTGCCACGGCAGGCATCACTCCTCACATTTTCTTCAGGAAATGTACTTGATATACTATTTAAACTTCTTAGAATAATTCTCCTGAGACTAACTCCAACTCCTCCTTGAGCTTTAACTCTTCAGACTCCAAACTCAGCCCAGGAACGTGTGGGACATGTGTTTGAAGAGTAGGAAACAGTATTAATTGTTCTGACTAATTCCAGGCGGAGATCCCACAGATGGACAGGCTTCTTCTGCAGCTGGAGGATCTGAGCTGCTCGTGTCCTCACCTGTTCTCGTACACCTTTGCTGCCAAATGCTTCGCAGGTTTGGTCAACAAGAGGCCGGCAGGTACAAAGACCTTATATCTGCTTCCCTAGTCACATGCCCTGAATGTTGTGCTGCGTGATCTAATAGAAGGCTGTTTTGTATGGATGCACGTCACTGGAATAATAAATGAGTCACCTGAGCTCTGGAGTTGATTGACCTGGTCATCACGCATGCTTTGTGTTCAGGTGAAGCTCTGGACGCGGTGCTGGAGAGGGTGATGAAGAGGATCGGCGTGGAGCTGGAGAACGTTTGCTCTGCTCGGCGAACACAAGCCTTCACGCTGCTGCTCTGGGTAAAAACCAAGCACTTCTGAACTTCACTAACCAGTGCTCACACAGCCCCGTCCCACATCATATCATCATGTGTTTTTGTTCTGTATTGATATACAGTGTTCGTTTTATTTGTGTGGGTCTTTATAAAGGTTTTTAAATCTGGCCACAGAATATCAATTCTGTTGCACTTTTATCACATTCACTTCGTTCCAAACCCGTACGGCTGCTGTTTCTCACCTTGACGCTTCAGATGGTCTGTATGAAACAAAGAGTCTCTTCATATTCAGATAAACACTGCTCAACACGAGTCTCTTCTGCACAGGTGACCAAGGCCCTGCTCTTACGCTACCATCCGCTGTCCGCAGCCCTGACTGACCAGGTACCGTCTGTTCTTCCCCTCGTCTCTCCGGTCCTGTTTCAGAGGCTCAGTGTGAGATTGTACTGTGTTTTCCAGCTCTTCTCTCTGTTGACGGACTCGGCGTTAGGATGTCAGGTGGCCGACGGCTTCTCTGTCCTCATGAGCGACTCTCCAGACGTTCTCAATCGGGATTCCCACGCAGACGTGCGCATCATGTACCGCCAGCGCTTCTTCGCTGAAAACTCCACCAAACTGGTTCAAGGCTTCAACTCAGCAGAGCAGGGTACCTCCATTAGTAGTACTACTTTCATCAACTGGGTATTAACATGCATTTCATATAAACGTTCAAAGACATTACAACATATCAACAAAGACAGAATATACAGTTAAATAATCGCAATCTATGCTATCTTTAATAAAACGTAAAAAACACTGTCTTTCACTAAAGAACTGTTTGTAATAAACATTGGCATTGTACAGATGAGCGCTTCCTGTCCAGCTCTGACTGTTTTCTTTGCATCTAAATATCTGTTTTTCTCCACAGAGAAGAAGTCGTGTTATTTGAAGGCGCTGTCCCACATCGTCAGTAACCTTCCCAGACAGCTCCAGCTCACAGAGCTCCCTGCGGTGAGTGTTCATTCATGATAGAGGTGTAACGCTACACAAACACCACGGCATGATGTCACGGTTCGGAGTGGGAATCTTCAGGCACTTCACGATCCCATCCGATTCTGGAGGACATGATCTGATTCCAAAGCTATTCTTGCACTACAATTTTTCCATTTATTTTTTTTTATTTTTTTTTTTTACATATATAAACTTTAATCTGAGTTATGAGGGCACACCCCTGGTCACGTGTTAACTGTGTGTGAATGTGTTGTGTTCAGCTGCTGCCGCTGCTGCTGGAGGCTCTGTTGTGCTCGGATCAGACGGTTCAGATCTCCACCCTCTGCTGTCTGACCCCGCTGCTGCTGGAGCCGCCGGAGGCCCTCAGGACCCAGCTGGAGGCGCTCTTCTCCCGCCTGCTGCTCCTCACCACCAGCCCCTCTATGGTACTCTCTTCAGCGCTGTTTGATTCGAGTCTCTCTGACCGCTGTCTCCTGATTCAGACTTTGTCTTCACTCCTGCAGAAAGTGAGAACGGCGTCGCTGCAGTGTGTTCACGCGCTCTCTGGCCTGCCTCAACACATGGTAAGAGGATCAAATTAGCCACATATGTTGGTGCTTTCAAGCCATTAAATGCAACCAAAATAAAAGCTTTTGTTTATGTAATGTGTCTACTGTGTACGTGATTTAATTCATTTCTCAGGATTCACAGAAACTTCAAAAGAACATGATTTATATAAATCCTTTTGTGTCTTTACTATCATTGTGATCAATTCAATGCACATCATTTCTTCTGGAAGTGTTGCAAATGTATCATATTGGAATATTGCATTTTTGCAGAGAATGTAAAATGTAGCTTCTTCAAGGTACATGTGTCTCCTCCTGAACGACACGCACAAAAAAAAAGCGTACTGTGTAGAGCATGAATATGTAGTAATTAATCACGTTGACTGCAGTTAATCGCTTTAGTGTGTGTGTGTGTGTCAGGTCCTTCCGTTCCGTGCCAGAGTCCTGAAGGCTCTCGCCGCTCCTCTGGATGACAGGAAGAGGCTGGTGCGGAAGGAGGCTGTGGCGGCTCGAGGAGAATGGCGAGTTTGATATATATTCAGATGTCTGAGGTTTCCTCTGCCATCATCTAACGCTGTGTGTCTCATCCGCAGGTTTTTATTAGGAAGCCCCGGCGGAAGATGAACAGAGACGGATCACCGCTCGCAGCCTTTGATTTTACTCTTACTGTTTTTTATGATACGGCATGAGCTTGTCCTGCCTGGGCACAGAAATGCTACACAAACTGCTGGAACTTGGACCTCGGTGTCACACTGACCTCCAGCAGCGACACGTCTCACTGCTTTAGGAATGTTAGCACAGATCGCTCTAATGTTTCTGAACTGATGTGATGATCGTTAGCCACAGGGTTGGTTGTGGTTCATTTTCACAAGACTAACTTTAAGGTCAAACTGACAAAACTGATGCCAAGAATAAAAAACAGTATTTAAGTGTCATAACCTGTCAATAAAACTTTTCTGTAAATGTGTAGATTGACACAATTTTGTCTTTTTTTTTTTTTTACATTTGCAGAAACTTACCTCTCAATAAACACTCTTCACCCAGTGAGCATTGATCATTTAGTGACGTCAGACCTCAAAACTACAGAAAGAGCCGTTATTGCGATGGGTTGAATATGCGTGATGTCGGAAATGGGGGCGGGGCTTCTTCTGCACCAAGTTTTTGAAGAAACTAAACAAGAGACTTGTACACATTAAAAACAAGTTGGAAAACAATGTTCAAAACTCAATTACAGAAATATTAATATATACCTCTTCAAAGCAAGATGTCATTTATGTTTAGAAAGTAAAGACTGTGGTAGAGATCTGTCATAATTTCCCAGTGTGGTTTTATTGCTTAAAATATTTCATATCACACTGGTATATCTGTACAGTATGTGCTGGACTGGCCTTGATATGAAGTGACAATATCTCAGATAAACTACAAAATGATTTGCTCACTCAAACGGCAAAAAAAAAAAAAAGTTCTCATCTTACATTTTCAGGGATTCTAAAAGACAGAAAATATGGACTTGACTTGTTTCGTTAACATTTACTCATTTCAAATAATTTATGACATGAAAAAATAAATAAACACACATCGTAAGAGTCTAATAGATCTTTTTTACAACCTTTGATCACATTATTACTTGCACAAGATACATTAAAACAAACTTTCTAATTGTGTATTACGCTTGATGTTTTTATGCTCACAATATAACTGAGAAAACCGGATTGGAAAAGAATGTCAAATATTTAGTACGTCACCCCCAGTGCTCTAATACTTTTGGAGTTCATATTAAAACTGCTGATCTAATTTTTTAATATAAAACCTGTTCATTACAAAACATTTGGAAAAAGAACGTAAACTTAATTTGAACAAAAATGCATGGAATACTTGGGAAATGTCTGGACATTCAAATCGTTTCATAAAGAAGACAGATTCACGATCACCATCAGAACTGAACATTTGAGTTAAAACATATAAATATTGTCCACAGATGTCAATAAAACCCATTCACATGAAGTCTTTGGCACCAGGTACAACTCTGAACTCTGCTTGTGTTGAAGACCTCAGTCTGTACCATAAACACACGTTTCAGCAGGAAACACAGTGAAGAACAGGAGTGAAGCAGACAGCCCTTCGGTCAGCAGAGGTCATATGGCCATGGTGTGGTTTCTGTAGGCGGGACAGTCCCACGTCAGGCCGTCGCCGCGAGGAAGATGACTGGAGGGCAGCAGCACCCGTGTTAGCCAGTCACTGACCGACAGAAAGACAGTTAAACAAACACAGTCACTGAGAGACACGGTGTGGGGCAGGTGTCCACAAAACAATCATCTGCGTTTATACATCATCTGAAAATGTCAGATTTGTGAGGATAGGACGAGATACAACTATTAGAGAATCTGAGGGAGCAAAAAAAATCTAGTTACATTGAGAAAATCATCTTTAAAGTCCTTAGCGATGCATATTACTGATCAATAATGAAGTTTAGATTTATTGACGGTAGAACATTTACTAAATATCTTTATGGAACATGATCTTGCTGTGAATCAGGGACACTACTGATAAACGTCTCACCTCTGCTTCTCAACACCAAAGAATATTTTCCAGTTGTTCATTTTTCCATGATGGTATGGGTTACGAAAGATCTGTGAACGTCAAAGTGAGCTTGTGTTACTATCATGACACTGTGTCTATTTATTATCAATATATAAACACAAACACATACATGTATATGTATTAAAAACTGCTTATATTTCTACAAAATAAAATCAAAAGGAACAATATAAATATAAAAATGTATACACATGTAAATATATACAGTATGTGTGTGCTTTATATATATATATATATATATACATAAAAAAGGAACATATCTTGTGTGTGTGTGTGTATATATATATCTTTATTTATTTTTCTGTTCTTTTCACGTACTCTTCCCTTGAGTCGGAGGCGTCTGGTCTCTTTGCGGTTGATGTGTCTCTCCACACTGGTCTGTCCTCGGGTGATGAGCGCTGCGTGCCACAGAGTCAGAGCTCCTAACGCTACAGACACAGAACTGAACACAGCACAGATGTCAGAACACACACACACACACACACACACACAGCTCTCTTTGTGAGGACAAACAGGTCTTTAAAGGGCTCCCAGAAAGTGAGAACCGGCCAAATTGTCCTCACTCTGATGATCTAAAACTCAAACCGGAAACTCACAAAGATGTACGAGCGCGCACACACACACGCACACACACACACACACCTCACCTCGTCAGCACCCACAGATAGACCAGGCTCTTATGAACCATCCTCTGCTGATGAGTGAAGGCCGGGGCAGGAGTCTGATACGAGCTCTTCAACACAGAACACAACCACAGCGTTAGAAACCACTTCCCCTGAACATCAGAACATCAGCATTTTAACTAGTTGTTTTCTATGTCAGTATCCTTTAAAGTGTGATGTATTTCTGTGATGTTCAGCAGCATTACTCCAGTCTTCAATGTCACATGACCTTCAGAAATCATCATCATACACTGATTTACTGATTTTGTGGAAATATATGATACATTTAATTTTTTAGGATTCACAGATGAACAGCATTTTTATAACATTGTTGATGTTTTTAAGGTTACATTTTTTGATTTAGTGCATCCTTGTTAGAAAAACTTGAAAATCAGCATCCGCGGAATATCTGACATGACTTTTAGTTCAAAATCAGCTGAAAACAGGCTGAACTGGTATATATCCAGAACATTCGGTGCAGCAGGAAAAACCCTCATTTACCTGCTGTGAGAGCGACATATAGATTAGCCCCGCCCCCACGACCGCCTCCCCCTGCAAGTCTCCGCCCACATACCTGCCTGACTACAAACACAGAACAGACACAAGCTCAAATCATCAGCGCTTATTTGATCTAAACGAACACTTATTCATTGAGGATGCATTCAGTTGCTCAGAAGTGATAGTAAAGACGTCAATATTAATGCTGCGTCTGAACTTTCTATTCATCTGCACATCCTAAAAAATTAAATGCACACAAATATTGAGCAGCACGACTGTGTTCAGCACTGATAATCATCAGAAGTGTGTGTTGAGCAGTAAATCAGTATATTATTCTGATTTCTGAAGATCATGTGACTCTGGAGACTGGAGTAATGATGCGGAACATCACAGAAACACACTTTAACACAGATTCACACAGCCGACTTACATTAGTGTAATATTTCATGATTTTTGATCAGATAAATGTTCAGAGACAGTGAATCTGGTGTAGTGATGTGTTCACAGAAGCAGACGCACCTCGATGGCGTCGTATGCCTCCAGAAACATGTCTTTGGCGCTGATGCTGCAGTAGATGCAGCCCATGCTCATGAACAGACAGAAACTGAAGAAGTAGCGGTGGTTGAAATGACCCACACAGTTATTGAGCCAGGCTGAGGAGAGCTCAGTTAAGACCATCATCACATCATACTGAAGAACACCACACATCTACTCTTCAAGTATCTGATTGATATATCTAGGTCATACACAAGGATACGACAGTGGTGGTCCATTTTCAAAATGCACCTGCGACAAAAGAAAGGGATTGTTTTGTTTAACACGGACAAACATTTTTGAATAATCTGCAGAAAAATCTATAATAATTGTAATTAAAAATGCAAATAAATGTTATTTATTTTCTTGTTGTCCGCGGTTATCTCACCTGTTGCAGATACTGCAGTGATGAGTTCTGGCCGGTTTGGGAACGATACATTTTTTACAGATTGTAACAGTTGGAATATCACTCTTTTCCTGAAACAAGACGACACACGCAACAAAATAAAAAAAATCATAAAAAAAAAAAATGAATGCATGTAAACAGAGTTTGCCTTTGATTTAAAAACATTTCCAAAGATGTTCAAAAGAGAAATATATATATATATATATATATATATATGTTTTTTGAAATAATTGTAGTAATAAATTTTAATAATAAAGTGTATACACACACATTGTGCATATAAACAAAATGCAAAACATATGCATGTGTATAAATCGTAAAAATATTTCATCTTGAGACTCTCTCTCTCTATCTTCTGTATCTAGGAAAAGAAAGGTACATAAGTTGATGCACCTGCGGGGGGAAACCCGGACATGTGGTTGTAGCTTTATAGTAATGGAAGACGATCATGAGGAGGTTCCAGTGTCCATAACAGACGTGCCAGAGGATCCAGTGAACAGGATAGGAGCTGAAGATGATGGGCAGCACACACAGATACACGATAATCACCACAGAGCTGGTCAGGGCGATCACCAGAGACACAAACACCTGCAGCAACAGAGAGCGGCCATCAGAAGCAGTGAAGACCGAGAACCTTCCACACCATCTGATCTGATTCCACCCACCACTCCAAACCAGCGGGTCATGTTGTCCACCAGCCAGTAGATGGGCTCAAAGACGCAGTCCAGCGCCGTGTCTGAACTGGTCAGGACATTGAAGTACAGAGACTTCAGCAGCAGCTTCCCATAGTTCCACAGATCCTGGATTCGGCTCGGCCGCTTCCTGCGTCCCCGACGAGGACAGAGCCTGAACCAGCGGAGCAAGAGACGCATGACCCTCGAGACAGACCACCTCCAGCTGCGCATCTCACCACCTGTTACACACACACACACACACACACAGAAATCAGAAACACAAGCTCTCTGACCCATCAAGCACATAAACAGACCTCTGTGATCAACAAATGACGCTGGACCACAAAAGTCTCAAGTGTCTATTTTATATAATTAACATTTCTACATCATGTGAAAGCTGAAAATAATAAGCTTTCCATCTATGTTTAACACTCATTACAAACACACACAAGATATCCCAAGATACGCCGATAAATAAATTCACTTAAAAAAAAAGAAAGACAGAAATACTCCAGACATGACAAGATCATTCAGAAAACTAAATAAACTGGTAAATAAGTGAACATTTAATGTAATTACTTCATTTCGAAATGTAACTAAATAAGCTTACTTTAAAAAAAAAAAGAAACACACACAGAGAGAAGAAAAACCTTAATGATTATTGTCTGAGGTTAAATCCTTACCTACCTGTCACTGGCTCTGATTTTCTGAGAAAATAAACTTATTCAAAAAGGAGCCAACAAAAACGGTTCTTAACCCATCCGTACCGAGACAGAAACGGTCCTGAACTTCCTTTCCAACACACTTACACACACACACATCCTCTGACATACGAACGCATTAGTTTGATTAGATCAAACATAGTGAGCTCAAAATACACGGATAACTATTGCACAGGATTATCAACTAATGTCCGAGACAGAAAACAACATGCTAAATATTTGATCAAGACCTTCTGTGACGAGAAGCAGTAGCCTGGAGTCACTGGAGCGCTGAAACCCGGCCCTGGACACATTTCCTCCGAGAGCATCGGATACGCCTGGACTGATGAAAGTGAGGATTACTTACAAGAGGTTTTAATCTGCGTCCCACAAGACGGGCCATCTGGCAACCCGTACGCACACTACTTTTTCCGATCGTCGCAGGTGGAAGCTGAGCTCGCGGTAAAAAACAATCGAGGGATGTGGTGTGATGATGTCATACTGATGTCACAAGGATCTCGTTACCAAGCGGTTATAACAAAAGAACAAGAAAAAAAGGATAAAGATACAGGAGAATAGAAGTAACTTTGAGCTTCTGCGTGCAGATCAAACATTACTACTGTCTTCAACAATGCATTAAAATAATACGATTTAATAACTAATAAAATACTGCAATACACTTCATAATAATTCCTAAAAACATTCATGAATATTTGACAACAAAAAGCATTAAATATTTATAATTTACTCCAAAAAAAACCTAGTTAGCTGAAACTGGGAGTCACCAGTGACTTTCCTTTAACAGAAAAAGAAGGGATGAAGATGAATGGTGACTGATGACTGTCCCTCTCAATCTCAATCTTCTTGTACTGTAAATGGAAAGGTCTTCCAGCAGAATGCTCTCTCATATATAACCTGAATACCAAGCAGGAGAGACTGAAAGCCCACACCTGCGCGTTCCGCCTGATGCGTATGATTGACAGACCACTGTAACCTGATCTCAGGTGAGCCCCGGCACTTTCTCTTCTGACCACAAGATCAGCTTTCCACCAAAGACAACCCAGCTCGGCTAATTAGTGAACCAAACAGAAAGGGAGCATATGACTGTACATTACAGTAACGAGATCTGACGTGTTTCTGCATCAGGTGATGCTCGCAATAACACACAAGTGAAAGATAAGGTTACAAACATACGCACCGAGTCTGCTCCCGTGCACTTATTCGCCAGAATCGCTCGTAAACTGCTTCAGGTCATGCTCGCGGGTGAAGGGAACACATGAACGACGATCACACACTTACAAAACCGCACTTATTCTCTCACAGCTCGTCGCCTGGAGCATAACCTGAGCGCCAGTGGAATTTCCGGTGTTCACCGCAGATTTCAAAATAAAAGTCGCGACAGAGATCGCGAGCCTAAAAAATCCCGCGCATCTCTAAACTGATTTTTAATGTAAATTAATTCTCAAAACGGGTTTATGGGGGCCCCATGAGATTATTTATATATAAATAATTAATGAAGGGGGTGTACTTACATAAATATACGGATAAAAATAAGATAATAAATAGAAGTAATAATTAATAATTTATGTTCAATAAAATTGCAAATTAACTTCGACTACAAGCACTGTGGTACATACAGGGGATGACTTTTATTTCAGTTTCATCTATGTTTGTCATATCTGATAACAAAAACATAATAATAACTGCTAGTAAAAATAAACAATGTTTGGACAGCCACATGAGTTTTAAAAGCTTAAGTGCTTTCTTCACGTAATATGTAATGTAAGCATAACATATTAAAAAGCCAATGTTTGCTACATGACCATAAAGATATTACGTGTTTACATAATTTAATCACGCGACAAGGCCTGACTACTATATGACGTAAGATGGG
The DNA here is from genome assembly GCA_032275025.1 of Enteromius treurensis. Taxonomy (NCBI): domain Eukaryota; kingdom Metazoa; phylum Chordata; class Actinopteri; order Cypriniformes; family Cyprinidae; genus Enteromius; species Enteromius treurensis. The sequence goes on along the minus strand of JAUCMU010000057.1, from coordinate 527,528 downwards.
AAAATAGTATGTAAACAATGCAATTCGTAATTAATAAGTAAAATAAAATTGATAGCAAACATAGTCTAGCATTAAATAAGCTAATATAACAGGTTATTTCAATTAATAAAATATGAAATAAAATTGATTACATGTCATCTGGTTTACGTAGTCAGATTCCAAAAATAAATACTGAAATAAAACAAAATATTAAGAAACTGATTAGGCCCACGTGTAATCTGGATTACATAATCAGATTCAGAAAAATGAAGTAGGCTACTAAAATAAAAAACTAAATAAAATAAAATTGACATTACGTAATCGGATTCCAAAAATTAAGTACTAAAATAATATAAAAATTAAATTAAATTAATAAGGCTACATGTAATCTGCATTGCTAAACAGATTTCTAAAATAAGATTTAAAAAATGTAAAGCAACATAAATAAAGAAAATGTTTAAGGATCACGCAGATATTGTGAGCGTGGTACCCAGGTTAACTCGTGTTACCCGCTCTTTAATGTTGCCAAGGGTTACAGTTTCCATGTGAGAACGAGGCGCATTGACGTCACCAGGCGTTTCCGGTGGGCAGCAGTCCAAACGCCTGTGAGAATAAGGGTTGTTTGCCGCCTCTGAATAACGGAGCAGCGCGGGAACCGAGTCGCGATTTACAGGCTCGGTAAGGAATAACGGAATACCGAACGCGTCGTGTTCTGTCGTGTAGATGTAGCGCTAGAATCTGCTGTTCCCACTCAACGCTGGAAATGTCAGTTGTTTATGATACAGATAAAGATGGCGACCCTGTCAGCGGCCTTCTGCTCGCTGTTTTTGAAATATCATTCAGCAAACAGCTCACTATCCGTTTATTCTGGACGTGTTTCGCGTTTTAACGATCTCGTTAAGCTTTCGAGCGCATTTTAGATAGCCGTGTGTCAGTTTGATGTTGTATTTTGACATTCAGAGGTGTGTTTATTAAAATGATATTTCATATGCATGTTTGGTCTTGTAAAAAGGATCTCATTTGCAATCTTATACTTTAACCATCGCCCTTATACGTTATTAATATGTACCGGTGTTTTGAACGATTTTGTTGAAGTGGAGAATGATCTTTTCCGCATAATAATAATGTGCCTGCAGCATTTCTGTAAACAGTCCTCTAGAGTCCATGCAGTGGATCAGACCAGGTCCAGGTGTGCTGAAACAAACATAATCTCCAGATTATTTCTGACATGATGCTGTAATCCTGTCCTCAGAGGAAATTATCCTTACATCCTTGCTGTGTTTTAAGTGTACAGGTGCAGGTATTAATGATATTTAGGAAATGTATATGTATGCAATTGTGCATAATTTATTGCTATTATTAAAGTAAGCACGTGTAACAAGGATGCATACATAGTGTTACCAGTTCTTTTAATGATTTTAAAATTGAAGGATAAAATTGTAAATAATTATTTTCATAAAATGTTTACTGCATTTATTAATGCTGTTATTATCCCTTGTTAATAGATACAACTTTTGATTTGAATAATGTATTGCTAAATGTTGAACTAAATATTTGTATAAAAGCTGTATTAAGTAATGGTTATAAATGAAACCTTACTGTAAAGTGATACCATTTCATTTTACTTTATATAAAGAGGTTTTTCATATTAGTTTTTTATTTTAAAGAAATAAATGAAGAATTTATTTGCAAAAAACGGATAACTCTGTTTCTAACCTTTTAAAAACGAATGTTTGCTCATTTTGAAAATGTAAAAAAAGCGATCGAGCTCCCAAGCGAGAAATATTAAGTTATTAAGTTTCCTTTGATCGGCATCTCTGTCACTCACTGTAACTGTATGTGTGTGCGTCTGCAGGTCAGAGGTCAGATCCAGCGGTCAGCATGGCGTCAGGCGGCGCGAGCAGCGAGGAGGAGAGGAGTCTGAGGGAATGTGAGTTATATGTGCAGAAGCACAGCGTCCAGCAGCTGCTGAAGGACTGCATCGTGCAGCTCTGCACCTCGCGGCCCGACAGACCCATGGCCTTCCTCAGAGAATACTTCGAACGGCTCGAAAAGGTTTGTGCTTATTTCTACATAATTCGGATCAATAGGTCAGGGACCTCTGCACAGCAGCAGGGATAGAAAGACACCCATGTGTGTTCATTAATTAGTTCAAATGTATTCATGATAATAAATCATGTTATTCAATATTGTTTTACTCCGGTTTTTTATATATATTTCCTGAAATATTTAGATTCTATTTCATTTATTTTAATTGTTGATAATATCTAGGATTTGTAGGTGCTTTTGCCTTTTTAAAGTTTATTTTTCTTTTCAGATTACAATTTAGGTTTAATTTAATTTTCATTTATTTCCAGGTAGTAACTTCAGCGCTTTATTCTAAACTAACCTGAAAAAGGTTATTTTAAATAAGTTTTTAATTATATCTATATCTTTATTATTTCAATTCATTTTTTTTGTAATTTTAGTTATGAAAATAACCCTGACATGAGTTATTACGTATATATATTTAATGCTGCTTTAATAAAATGCTATTATTAAAATTAGCAGGACATTCCAGAAAGCCCAAATTCACTTTTCCTTTTGATCTTATTTTAAGTGTTTCATCCTTTCATGTGTTGTTGTTTTTTTTCGATCTTGTAAATTTGTAAATAATCTTAACAGTGTTTTTAGGACTTAATCATTCAGTTGATTTTAAATCCGACCAGACTCTGTCCTCTTTATGAAATGCTATTTCTTCTAAACCTGCATGTCTCAGGAGGAAGCGAAGCAGCTGCTGAATCAGCAGAAAGCCAGCTCTCGCTCAGACTCTCGTGAAGATGAGGTGTCTCCTCCCATGAACCCCGTGGTGAAGGGCCGCCGGCGGAGAGGAGCCATCAGCGCTGAGGTCTACACCGAGGAGGATGCCGCCTCCTACGTCCGGAAGGTGTGTAAGCTTCAGACTGATGTTCGGTGTTGGGCTCTGTAGCTCAATCTGTGCGTTCTGTCTCCTGTGAAGGTCATTCCTAAAGACTACAAAACCATGGCTGCTCTCGCCAAAGCCATCGAGAAGAATGTGCTCTTCTCACATCTGGACGACAATGAAAGAAGGTGACTTTGTGCTTTAGTTCATTTATTACTCTTATCAGTTTTTTAATACACTTTACACAGACAGTTTTGAGATTAGTGAAAAGAAAACTTGTAAGTGCACTTCATCTGTATTTGTTCAGATTTCAATTACAATCCATATTTTAACCTTTTTTCACTTCGGCAGCACTTTCGTTGATTAAACCTTAGATCCACTTTTTTACAGAGAGGCCTGTTCGTAAATGATTGGCTGATTTTATTCCTAAAAGCTTTTTCTGATTTATTTAACTATAACAAAGTGAAATCCAGAAACTCTAAAATCAAACACGTGAATCTTTTTTTTGTCCAAGCTCCAGATTTCCGTTCCGGATATTTATGTAAACTAGTGCATATTTAATAGTATAATGCCTCATTAGCGTATGAAACATAACATTTCACAAACGTGAGCATGTTCTGAGTGTGCTGACCTCATTTGTCTGCTGTTCTACCCTGCAGTGACATATTTGATGCGATGTTTCCGGTCACCTACATCGCAGGAGAGATTGTCATCCAGCAAGGCAGAGCATTAATAATCACATTACCAATCACACTGACCTCATTTACACCGTTACTTACCTTTACCGTTTCCTGCTTGTGTCTAGGTGATGAGGGTGATAACTTCTACGTCATCGACCAAGGAGAGATGGACGTAAGTTACGCCTTAGTGTCATCACACCATCAGCCTGTGAGATCAACAACACACCGTATTATCATGATCATTTAGTTAATTATTTATGCACTTCGTTTCATTGCCAGGAAGTGAACCGAATAAGTGTTACTGAATTTGCAAAAAGCGGCTGCATATAATGAGCAAAGATTATTTCCATTACTAACACGCCGTGGAGCTACATACTCCGTAAAATACTCTGTATATTAAACAAATCTCTTATAATTAGATCGCATGTACATCAGCACTGAGTCAAAATTCAGACTGAACGCCTCTGATTGGCCCTTGCATTCATAACCTCCATATCATCTTCTGTGATGGGTGTCGTTTAGTTCTTATGGAATTGATCTTAATACTGTGTGTAGACTGTACAACATTTAAACAGAATACCATTCAATGAGGAGTTAAAGCCTCATAAACCTTACAAATGCATGTTTGTTATGTTCCCTTCTCATTTTAAATACTAGAATATTGGTAACACAACAGTGTCCAATTCTCACTATTAACTAGTCCGTTATTACAATGATTATTACTGGCATATTGTCTGTTTATTAATACTGTCAACTGTCATCGATACACAATTCTATCATCAATACTGACCCTGCAGTTTAAGATAGACTGAGAGTCCCTCTCTGGTTGACTCAGACTGTGTTTTCTGGCAGGTGTATGTGAACAGTGAGTGGGTCACCAGCATCGGCGAGGGCGGCAGCTTCGGAGAGCTAGCTCTGATCTACGGTACCCCGAGAGCCGCCACGGTCCGAGCCAAGACCAACGTCAAGCTCTGGGGCATCGACAGAGACAGCTACCGGAGAATACTGATGGTACAGCTTCTCTACACACACACACACACACACACCGTTCACCAACACACACGTGATCACACATCTGTCCTGTGTTTGATCCCAGGGGAGCACTCTGAGGAAGAGGAAGATGTATGAGGAGTTCTTGAGCAAAGTATCTATTTTAGGTAAGTCTGGCTGTGATGTGTGACGAGACGTAAGAACAAGACCACCTCTTAATAGAACCATTAACTATGATTTTTGTCTCCATCAATAAACACCACCTCTTTGTCTTGCTTTCCTTCGCACATTTTACCTTATAACTTTCAAATTAGCAGCAGTTTTATTTCTTATTAGTATGAGAAGCATCTAAACGATGGTGGGGACAGTCATTTATCAAATGACATAACAAGAAGCGAGTGTATCTGTGATGTGATGAGTGTGTGTGTGTGTGTGCTGACCGCAGAGTCTCTGGATAAGTGGGAGCGTCTGACCGTGGCGGACGCTCTGGAGCCGGTTCAGTTTGAGGACGGACAGAAGATCGTGGTTCAGGGAGAACCAGGGGACGAGTTCTTCATCATCCTGGAGGTGCAGCATCTGAAGCTCTGCTGAAAGCGTGTCAGTGTTTGTGTAAGGCTTGTGTTTTCTGAGGTCTGCTCATCTGTCTGCTCAGGGATGTGCAGCCGTCCTGCAGCGCAGGTCAGAGAACGAGGAGTTCGTCGAGGTCGGACGGTTAGGACCCTCAGACTACTTCGGTAAGTCACTGCATACAGAGGTTCTTAAAGGGACAGTCACCCACAAATTAAAAAAGAGATGTCGGAGCTTCTGGTTTTTATCCACATTCCTTAAAATGGAACCTCTTAGAAACCGCTTCAGGCTCAGAACAATGAATGTCTCCTAAATATGTGTCTGTTAGTCAGTACAGTTCATTCAGTACTTAGTTTTATGAATCTATACAGTGCATTTTATTAAATATAACATTTGAATATATTTCAGAATAATAAATGATTATTATTAATTATATTAAAATGTTCTGTTTAATAAATTGGACTGTATAGCAGATCATTCAATAAATATAAAATTTAATCATTATAATAATAATAATAAATATCCAAATGGAACATGTTGGCTATGGCTACAAATATATCTGCTTTTGTGCTAAAAATACAAAATAATCCAAATTACAAATATGTTTGTGTGTCCAGGTGAGATCGCTCTGCTGATGAACCGCCCCCGTGCCGCCACCGTCGTGGCCCGCGGCCCGCTCAAGTGCGTCAAGCTGGACCGGCCTCGCTTCGAGCGTGTCTTGGGCCCGTGTTCAGACATCCTGAAGCGCAACATCCAGCAGTACAACAGCTTCGTGTCGCTCTCCGTCTGAGAAACCTTCCGTCTCATTTCCACCTCGCGTTCAGAGGCTCATTACCGCTTCATTAAGTCCAGAGCTTTAACGGCCGCTTTCATCGTCGGACACTTAGAGCCAAACGAAAGGACAGACAATCCAATCCAATCCAATCCAGTCACAGCCTTTACTCTGCAGTGTTTTTACCTTTAATTCCGAGCAGTAAATGAAAACAATAGAGGAGTATGAATATATTTATAGTAGAGTTATTCTGAAACCATTTTACCCTCACAGACCAGGTTAGTTTTGTAAGACTAGTTTTATAAGATGATATGCCTACATGTATAACAGAGTGATGTTTGGCTGTGCCGCTTCTGTTCTTTCAGCCTTGCTGCTTCATTTCCCCTCCTCTAGCGACGTGAACAGCACGCATGCCGTTTTATTTCTTCTGATCATTCCAGCCATTTGTGTTCGGTTGCTTAATGTAGAAACCGGCGAGGCCGTTCCTGTGCAGTATCTATACGTTTAGGGTTCATTGTAAGAGAAACTGGCTATCAGCGATAACTATGAGAAAACCAAGAGTAGTCTGTGTTCTGTTACGATGCCAGTGCCAAACGTTGCACGGAGCCTCACTTTCTCCACTCTAATTTAGCTTCTGGAGGCGAGCGTGACAGTATTTCACTTTCTGTCAGTATATGCTGAGAAATAGCAGTTTTATTTTTGAACATGTTTATTTTTCCACAAGGGCGCACAGTTCGTCACACGTCACCGTTTCAAGTGTTTCTGAAAGAAATGATTTGCCTGATCATGAAAACTGTTACAAATGTTTCTCAGCGATGGATGTGAATGCGTGCCGTCAGAATGAGAGTCTGATCAAAACCTCAGAACAATCCACAGTCCACAAGATCAAACTAATCCAAGCATTAAGACATTTTTAACTCAAATATGAGTCCATAATAATGCCTCCTCCAGTGAAAGAGTGCATCATTTACAGCCACATATTTCTTTAGAGCTCTTTTTAACAGTCTGCTTTGTTTCATCTTTTGTCTTCTCCAGAGGTGAACTGACGGACTGTGGATTATTGAGATGTTTTTATCAGCTGTTTGGACATGCATTGCTGAGACACTGATGCAAAGACACATTTCTTTAAATCTGATGAAGAAACAAACTCCTCCCGATCCATTTTCAATACTGGGTGAACTGTTCCTTTTCCTGCTTGTAGCAGTTTTTATGTTGGAATAAAAGACAGAAATGACTATTAAATAAGGCTCTGACGTCAGTGCCGAGGCCTCTGGTTTCTAGCGGTACGGTTTAACAGCAGACTCACGAAGCAGAAAATTAAATTAATTCTGCTCATGAATGACCTGAATACCTTTAATATGTTTTTATGGAAATCAGGCGATCAGCGATTTGTTTACATGTCCATATTCTGTTGTGCTGTCCTTCGACGATTCTCTTCATTCACAAAATGCTCCTTAAAACGCAACTCTTTCAGCTTCATCTCTGCGATGTTTGTTAGGTTGCTTCCCATCAGCGTCACTTGTGTGTTCTCTCAGTGAATAGAGAGGGACTGATGAATGAACTTAGATGCTGAGATGCTCCTGCAGTCGTATGATTGGCTGATTTATCGCGGACCACCCATGATGTTTGATTTGTCAATGTTGCCCAGATTCCGGCGAGTTCTGTACGGAAAACAATCGTTTTGGTATCCATCGTCCAAATGGCAGTTTAAGCAATAAAAAGGTTGTTATTGAACCATCAACTGCAGTGGAACACTTTCTTTCCAGACAAATCATCCCATTGAAGACATCATTTGGAGTTAGACACTAGAGGGCAGCGTTACTGTTACTGTAACAGGATCATGTGGCAGATTGAAAATAACTCCTTACAGTTAGAATTTTGCATTTTTATTTTACTTCCGATTTATTTGTTTTAATGAGAGAACGTGACAAACAATCATGAGTAATTATAACCAGATCATGTTTACCCAACACGACCAGGTCAGAAGCTAACATTCGAACCCAAACTTAAGATCACGCTAACGTTGACGTGTTGAAGGTAGCTTCAACTTTCAAGTAGTGCAATCGCGTGGCAAACCACCAGTTGAAACAAAGCTTAAACACTTGCTTTGATTCATTTCCTGTGAAGAACGAGCAGATCACGATCCGTCTGTAGCTCCTTTAGAGAAATCAGTCTCAGCCTACCCCAGTGTTTCTGTGCTGATGTGGCCTGTTTGTGTGCTACATCATCAGCTCAGCCGCCACTAATGCTTGTTTGTAGAAAAATGGACAGAAAGGGAAGGGCTTCCCACACGAGTGCTGTGTTTGCTGATGTAAGGAGATCTGAAGATCTGATCTTTCCTGTGAACGCTGCATCATCTGTCTGGCTCGGGGATTTCAGACGACTCTAACCACTTACTTGTGCTGTCCGGGAACTTACTGTAACAAATCCTACTTATGACACATTCTGTTTATTTCATTTAGACCCTCTTACTTTTCAAATGTCTGTTTCACCTATTTCTCATGACATCACTTGACCATGTCATAATTATAACTATCATAACTGTAACTTTTTATCTCTTTTTTTGTCTCTGTCTTATAATTTTGACTTTTTTTGTAATATCACAGCCATTTTTAGCCAATCATAATTATAATGCAAAATTATAAAGGTCAAAATTATGAGATAATGATAATTATGAAATAGAAAGTTGGAATTATGATTCAATATGACAAGTCAAAATTGACAAGTTTTGTTTAAAGTTAGTTTCAACGCGTTATCTCAACTATGACCTCATCATTTTTACTATCTCATAATTAAAACTCATAATTTTGACTTTTTATCTCTTCTCATACTTTTGACTTCTGTGATCCTTTTGGCTTTATAATTATGAACCTCTATTGTTTTTTTGTTTTTTTGTTTGTTTTTTTACTTTTTTATGATAATGCAAAGTTATAAACGAGATACAACGTTACAATTCTGAGATAAATAGTAATACATATGAGACGGAAAGTTTTGAATTTTTTTTAGTTTTTAATCTCATAGTTTTAATTTCAACTCTGTCTCAGTTATGAATTATCTCATAATTGTATCCAATTGATGTAGAATCGGTGGGCGGGGCTAAACAGGCAGTGATGTTTTGATGATAGCACAATGATCTCATATGTGTCAAAAGATCAGAGGAATTTTGGTTTCTCCATTCATAACCCCTCCCAGGCATTTTAGTAATATCACGCAGCCTTTTTAAGCCAATCCATTATAAATTTCTGAAAATGATGACGCAAGTCGTACATATGTATTTATATTATTATGTAGATATTAAGTTGTCATGACAGGTCATATTTAATTGTCGTAATGACAGAAATACCTTTTAGAACTCACACATATCTCATATTTATGGTTCATGATCATTTATTTAGTTTTTGTCTACTTTAACTCAGTAATTATCTCAAATTTTAACCTTTCATCTCATCATTTTGACCCTTTTGTCATCATTTGGTCTCATAATTATAAAAACCATGATTTGGATCATCTCTTACGCTTATCTCATAATTTTATCATTTTACCTTTTGGTCAGTTTTGACACTTAAGACTGATAATATCACACAGCCCCAGAGCATTCATTGGCAATACGAACACCTTTCCTCCTGATGTCTTAAGATGCCATAATGTTGGACAAGAGGGTCAGATTTAGTTCTCATAAAGTACACAGTCAATAAGATCTCCTCCATCCCTGGCTCTTCTGCTTCTGTCACCTGTTGCTTCTTCTCGGGTGGCTTGTGGTTACTCTGGATGACTCTACAAAGTCTGTGATCACCACTTGTGTTTCTCCCAGTTTCTTCACACACTTCCCCACTGTCCTGAGCACCTGGCCCAGCCGGCGGTCCAAAGCCTGCAGGTGGTCCTCGGTCAGGACCGGTGTGAGCGTGTCTCTGGAGAGGGACTCCCTCATGACGTCACTCAGACGGTACTCGGGCCGAGCCAGAAGCTTCAGCCTGAAGAGCGTGGAGCGCTTGATCCTGGGAGAGGTCATGGCTTTATTACGTGTATGTGTAATACTGCTCTACTGATCAACCTCAGAAGAATATCACTTTTATACTTGAAAGAACATTTGAGAACGATCCTTACATGCAGCACTGGGTCAACGGGGCAAGAATGGACATCTCGTCGTGAGAATACCGGCCAAATCTGCAGCAAACAAGAGGATGGAGAAGCCCGTTTAGACACGTAACAATCAAACAAATACAAATAAAATCTTGCTTTGGCAACTCATAAGTAAGTCCAAATGATGACGGAAAAAGAAATCATGAGATTCAAAGACATAATCCAATGTCTCATAATTATGAACTGTCATATTATCTCAATTTTGACTCATCTTCAACTATGACTTTGTATCTCATACATTTTGTTTCAGAGTATTTATGTTCAATCTATGTTTAATTAATTCAATCTGTCTCAATGAAGTCTTATTTCAGTTATGAGTTTTTGTCATTATTTTGAACTTTTGTGTCAGTCGACTTAACTGATAACTCAATTATAACTTGCATCTCACAATTTTGACTAGTCATTATGTTAATTTATCTAATTAACTTGACTTTTTATGTCATTATTATGATCTTTTTGCTGTAATTTTAACACTTAGTTATGACTTTCATCTCATTCTTTCAACTTTAAGCTAGTTTCAACATCCAGGGACCTCATTTATAAAGACTTGCGTAGAAAGCATCCTTGATTTTATCTAAGAACTTTTCTGATTTAATCGTAAGAGCGAT
>JAUCMU010000057.1:499399-511611 GCA_032275025.1 Enteromius treurensis | reverse complement strand
GTGTCTTTGATTGGGGTTGGAGCTGAAATCTGCAGGACGGTAGCTCTCCAGGAGCAGGGTTGGTGACCTCTGGTCTACAGTATATAAACTAGATGATTATGAGGGTTAATTGTAAATTACCTTTTAACTTTAAATGCTAAAATTGAACTGAATTTCACAATATTATGGTGAACGATTAAGTCATTTTCCATAAAGATATTTTGTACATTTCCTACTGTAAATATATCAGTATGTCAAAAATTATGCATACATGTTTTATATGCACAGGTTGGTTTGAATGTTTTTCTTCTGCTCACTAATGCGAAGAATGCTTTATTTCAATAAAAAAATTGTAAAATTGAGAAATATTATTAGAATTCAATATATCAGTTTTCTGTGTGAATATGTGTTAAACTATAATTTATTTCTGTGATGTTCGGCTGTATTTTCAGCATCATTACTTCTTCAGAAATCATTCTAATATCTGAATGTTTTATGTAAATTTTTTCAACTGAAATCCTGGCAGAAAAATTGTTTAAATATATATTTACCTTGTGAGCAGTCGCACGCGCCCTTCAGTGCTTTCTCATCCTGAGTGAAATCTGTCAGACGCAGTGAAATACTGCATTAGATCAGCGTTAGAGCAGATAGATTCAGGGTTGATTTGACCTCTGACCTGCGCTGATGACGGTGGCCGTCTGCATGTCTCGCAGGAGTCTGTCGATGCTGCTGTCGTCTCGTGAATACAGCGCGTAGCGATTGATCCCGAGATGAAACTGCAGCCAGCTGGCCTCGGGGTCAAAGGTCACGGGATGATCGGGTATAGTGATGTTTGAAGCAGCTGCCGCCTCAATGTAGAACTTCTTCAGTCTGTACGAGACAACGAGAGGGATTTGATCTCTCTCTATATAATACTGTATATAATCTCTTTTTTAACGCTAGAGTTCCTTTCCCACACAAAAGGTGAGCTCTCTTTTAAGACATCAACCCAGATACCAGGTATTATTAGCTCTTCAAATAATGAGTTTCTGTAGCGAGCGCAGGTCTGCACATGTAAGAAACTTTAAGATGTAAAACAGCACAATCTGATTCCAAAGCCTCAGCAATCTGCCAGCAGCAGTCTTCAGCTCCCAGAGAAAGAGACTGTGTGTTTTATTACTGTACATCCAAACACACACACACACACACACACACACACACACACACACATGTCAGCATACATAGATACATATACATGTGTGTGTGTGTGTGTGTGTGTGTGTGTGTGTGTGTGTGAGTATAGATGTATATACTGTACTGTATATATGTTTGTGGGTCAAAGATGAAAAAAGGTTAAAGCATAAATACATTAAGTGTAACACTGTTTTAAATCAACGTTACTATTTTTCTATGCAAAAAATAAATATACATTTTCCCGATTTATAGAAGACACCCGCTAAAATGTCATTCAGTGTAACAGTTCTCTCAGGTATATTTACAACAAACATGCATTTATGGCACATTAAATTTCACCCCAAATACTAATTAATTGTAATTTTACATTTTTTAAATTTGCCACTACATTGTCTTACACTAAATGACAGGCTGACATTATTTCAATCATATTTAACAACGTAATTCTTCAAAAACATATCTAAAACCTTAAAGGTTGACACTTTACTTACATTTAATATACTTTCTAAGGACATAAATTCACTTTTTCTTTTTCAAATTTCTTTTGAAGCGGACATCTTTGACCCATACATTATGTCTGCGCATGTGTGTGTAGCATTTATATAATATAGCATTTAGAAGCCAGCATACATTTAAGAAGATATAATAACAAGAATAAGCATTTAAATATATAAATATGTATAGATAAATATACAATGCTATTCAAAAGTTTGGGAACTAGATATTACATGAGGAAAAAAAACTATGGTGGGAATTTAGTAATTATATATGTATATATATACACACAGTATCCTATATAAAATCACCCTCATTGGTTTAACCTTTAATTGTGTAGCATTTGTACAACCTTCGAATACATTATGTACACAGTATATTTGATCAAAATAAACAGCATACAGTATAATTTATCAAATGCATCATGAATTGAGTCTCGGGCGGAAACAGAATGACCACGTCACACATCATTGATCACATTTGGAGCAAATATTTGCAAATCCTGAAACTGTCACCATGACCTGGACCTGCATCAGCTTGAGACAGAATCATGAACTGAGGGACAAATATAATGTTCTCTCCTCTGTACTTGAAACCGAGTGCTCACAGCGGGGTTATGCTCACTGAGGTGTTTTTAACCCCAATCAGAGATGCTGACCGCTGACCCACAACTTCTGAAACAACAAACTCTGGACTCGTGCGCCCTGATTAGAGCGGGTGGTTTACAGCAGAGCTCTGATTATGTGGGAGACACTTGTGTTACTCATTGGCTCCGGTTGCACTTTAACTGAACGCCATCACGGCCAAGCACGTACAATCAAGAGTGATCTGTCTACACCACTGCCTTTAAAACACAACGTATAACCTACAGAACAACCCAAAATACCATTCTGTGGGGCAGCAAGAGGGAGCTTCGCTATAAAAAGAGATCCTTTGATTCTGCAGCATTGCTTTACACAAATAAATGTGCTCAAAAGATCTTCACAGCGATGCCATAGAAGAACCATGTCTGGTTCCACAAAGAACCATCAGTTCTTACACCAGAAAGAACCTTTTTTGAATCAGAAAGCTTCTTCATGGAAACATTAAGATATAAAAGGTAATTCTATGACATCTTGAAGCACCTTACTTGGAGAATATACAGTAGTTACAATAAAAATATTGAGTAAAATTTAGAATAAGGTTTACATTTATTTTATGTATGGGTTATTTTATATATAGAAAGCACATTAAAGCATAAACTGTGTACTTTTAAGTTTTTGGAGAATAAAACGTAAAAATGTTACATTTAATACATTTTTTATGTTTCTGTGGAAAAAAACAACAACAATTTAAAACAGTATTATACTTATTGTTTTTATGGTAAAACCCTTTTTCATCTTTGACCCATATATATATATTTAATTTATTTTATAATTATTTTGGGTGCGATTAATCACAACAAACATTATACAGCTCTAAATAATAAAATAATACATATTGTATATATGTTGTTTTAGACATAAAATCATACTACTATTAAATAAATAAATGAATGAATTAATGTGCGTTTAATAAATAAATAATTATTTATTTTTAAAAAAATTATAATTTGTAATAAACAATACAAGTATGGTATCAAAGTGAGCGTCCACTCCTCTGTATTTCTGTGTACTTTGACCCGGTCATCAGTGGTTCGCTGTGACCTGCAGCAGGATACGAGCTCCACGTGTCTCAATCCTGAGCGTTAACACACACTGGACAAACACAAGCAAACCAAACACTGAGGCACTTCATCTTCTTTAATCTGACACCTCTGTCAATAATGTCCAGGAATGAGCTCGCATGCTTTCGTTTCTCCTATTATAATAGAATTAGAACCTGAAATTCTTTCTATTATATTAGACTTGAGCTTAACTTTATTCAGTTCATTTAGATTCGTCACTGTGAGTGCTGTCTCCATAGTAAACTTAAACTGGGGCAAGTCGTCACACATGGGTTACATCCCAGTGAGCATATTTTGAGTTAAAAATTTTTTTGAATATTTCATTTAATTCTTTTCAAAAAATTTTAAGTAAAAAAATGCACAATTTTTGTTGCATGAATATTCTGCTCATCTGTTAACATAAATCAATCAAATTAGATTAAATGAATTAGCAATACAAATATTGCTAAAGCATTTACTCATCCTACTTAATACTCATTTCATCTTAATTAAAATGATCATTGAAAGCACCTGAGTGAACACTGAAGATTGTGATTAACTAACCTTAACAAAGTCTAAATAAATACTGTAAAGAATGCACTGCTTATTGTTACGTAAAGTTAGTCGATGCTTCATCTAACATCCTGACTTCTACTTTTTAAAAATAAAACATCTTCTAAAGAATTTATCAAAAAGCAACAGGTTGCCATTGTAAAAACTTCCCCCTATCACCAAAGTGTGTTAAATACTGGCGGTGTCTATACAGAAGCTGATTTAACCTTCATCCCGCCTTATAAACACAGTCGAGTACCTCTCCCAGCGGCTCACTTTCCTCTTGCAGTAGTTCATGAGCTCGTCTGGGTCCAGCAGACGCTCCTCAGGCCCCAGCTCTGGGAGACGGATGTTGTAGAGCGGGTGTGTGAAGAGCCAATCCAGCTTAGAGCCTCTATCAGTGGGAACCGTACTCATATTCTGGCTGGTGGTCCACGGGACGCTCTCCAGGCTGCTGTTGGAGCATGAGCAGCTCTCTCTGGGCAGGTAATACCAGCTTCTGAGTCTGGGAAGCAGGATGAAATGGACATCTGCTGTCAAAAGAGTGACCAGAGTGACGGCCACCAGAAGCCGGTCTCTTCTCATGGCAGTGGATGAATTGGAGTGACCGGTGCGGTTGAAATTCCTCGCTTCTTCATCAACAAATCCTGCCGCTTTTGTTCTGACCAATGTAGTGTTCTCCGTTTATTCCATGCGTTACTCCAGCACAGTCTTCACTCGCTCTTTCTCTCTGAGTGTGTGTTGTGCTGCTCCGGACTGAAGCTTCAGGCAACATTCCAGCTGCACCTTCCCACTTCCCATGTAGACTCAGCCTCCCATCAGAAACACACACGCAGATAAACACACACACACACGCTGGAGAGAGAGAGAGAGGAGAGGCAGTCGGAAAGCAGCTCTGAGTGCCAGCGCACATAAAGCAAGTGTTTTCACTCGAGAAATAAAAAGGCCTGGGTTTTTCTCCACCGCTGCGGGATTCTGTGCATTTCATTGAAGCAGCTCGAAACGCCCGTGACCTTTCCCAGACTGCATCTGGGCCACCACGAACATCTGCCGTTTGTTTGGGTTTGGACGTGCGTGTTTGTGGATCAGCTGTAAAATCATATTTCCGAGGTCCATTTTCAAATGACTCTGAAATGACGAACGGATGCAGAAGGACGCTCTAAAAATAGATTTTAGAAAACGCATTTGCTAAATAGTTCTGTTTGAAATTGAACAAAATAAAATTATGCACATGAAATTCCATTTCATTTTGATTACGTCGTTTTAACACAAACTATTACGAATGTGATGCATCACATTTGTGTCAGTCGTACATAAATGAAACAGGTGAGAAATTAACTAGTGTTATTAACTAGTGGCATATATTTGATTAATTGTGACCCTGGACCACAAAACCAGTCTCAAGTCTCTGAGGTATATTTGTAGCAATAGCCAAAAATACATTGTATGGGTCAAAATTGTATCTCTACCAAATATTGTCCTCTCCTAACAAACCAGACATCAATGCAAAGATTATTTTTCGAAAACTGGTTCTGTGGTCCAGGGTCACAAATGATCATATTTTAAAATGCATTCACCCAAACCGTTGTATGGCTAAAATATGACTATAGTGACGATATTCAGTTATTTAAAATGTATGGAGTTTAAAACAAAGAATATATAAAAGACAATAATATATGAACATGCGTTTTGTGTATTTAATAGAGTAATAATGACAGAATAATCATTTTAGGGTGTGCTATCCCTTTAAATCCAGGCCTGAATCCCAAAAAACCAAAACAAACTGTTTCCCAACAGTCCAAAATCCATTGCTATTTTGAAATGTAATCCCCCTCATGCTCAAAAACAAACACGTCTTTCTGAATGAAATCACATGTTGTTTGCAGCTGTTGAACAGTGTGTAACACCCTGTGTTCATTGCTGCTACCAGATGACCTCAGTGTTGATCAAATGCCAGCATTTAGAGTGTGGCGGTACTTTCAGAAAGAGGTGGCTTCTGGGTAACGCTCATCAGCCAGCTCCGTTCTGTGACGCTCAGGTGTGTGGAGTTTATTTCAAACTGCTGGATTCGGTTCGGGAACACTCACGTCACACTTCATTTTTCTGCCCGAGTTGAAGTGTCAGTGATGCTTGAAGATTTATAAGCTTGTTTTGTTCGTCCTCCAAAGCCTTGAGCTTTGTTTACTTGTACTCTTCGTTATCTGTCTTGGATTATTCATGCAGAGCAGCACCAAAGCTTCCAGGAATCCTTTAAACAAATTATATAACGGCATGTCAAATGCTGGCTTTTGGGAAATCTTTGGTGAAAAGTGGTGAAGAAAGTTTCCTAGTGGAAAAAAGAAACAGAAATATTCATGCATACAGTATCCGTGACAAGTGCCGTTTCATTTCTACTCACTTGTCGTGCTATTAGACGAATGCGTTCCACATTGAGAGGGAGTTTCAGCATTCCCAGACGAGAGCCGAGCAGGCCGTCAGTCCTTCTTGAATGGATAGATGGAAGAACTAATAAATCTCTGCACAGATTTGCACTTGTGTTCATCTGATGAATGATGGTCTCATGGCGCTCCAGAGGATGAGAGCTGCAGGTGAAGCGGCTGATATTTCATCAATTAAACCACTCATTATGTGTGACTCTAGCGAGAACAATGATTCCAAACCGTGTCTTATGGACCATAACAACTGCTTAAATTAAATTCAATGCCACAAATTATGAATTTTCTATGACAATTTGATTCATTTATTAGTAGCTAGCTGGATTGTATTTGCTATGCTGTAATTATTATTCCGTCGTTATGATTGGATTTCAATACTTACCACCCTGCTTAGCTAACGATGCTTTTAGGAAATGCACCCCGGTTTGTTAAGTTTGCTAAAAGATCATTTTTTTGTACAGAACAGAAGTCGCTCTCAAAAATATTGTAATCATAGCTAAATTTTTGCACCTCGCACATTGAGAATCAGCAATTTTTTAATCTAAGTACTAAAACAACAATGAAAGATTGTCACGTTCATAAATTTAAACTAAACCACCTTCAACAGAGTCATAATGTTTTGAAGGATACTTTGCAAATTGACAATCTCCACCACACAATAAAAACAAGTTGTAACAGAGCAAAGAAAGCAAATCACAACAAAAATAGAAATCACAGATTGCAACACAGCAGAAACAAGGCGCAGTACAATTAAAAAAACAAGTCACAACGGAAACAAGTCGCAACGGAAACAAGTCACAAAGCAGTGGAAACAAGTCGCAACGGAAACAAGTTGCAACGGAAACAAGTCACAACGGAAACCAGTCGCAACGGAAACAAGTCACAACGGAAACAAGTCACAAAGCAGTGGAAACAAGTCACAACGGAAACAAGTCGCAACGGAAACAAATCGCAACGGAAACAAGTCACAAAGCAGTGGAAACAAGTCGCAACGGAAACAAGTCGCAACGGAAACAAGTCGCAACGGAAACAAGTCGCAACGCAGTGGAAACAAGTCGCAACAGAAACAAGTTGCAACGGAAACAAGTCGCAACGGAAACAAGTCGCAACGGAAACAAGTCACAACGGAAACCAGTCGCAACACAGCGGAAACAAGTCACAACGGAAACAAGTCGCAACGGAATCAAGTCACAACGGAAACAAGTCACAACGGAAACAAGTCGCAACAGAAACAAGTCGCAACGGAAACAAGTCACAGCGGAAACCAGTCGCAACACAGCGGAAACAGGTCACAACGGAAACAAGTCGCAACGGAAACAAGCCGCAACGGAAACAAGTCACAACGGAAACAAATCACAACGGAAACCAGTCGCAACACAGCGGAAACAAGTCACAACGGAAACAAGTCACAACGGAAACAAGGCACAACGGAAACCAGTCGCAACACAGCGGAAACAAGTCACAACACAAACAAGTCGCAACGGAAACAAGTCACAACGGAAACAAGTCGCAATGGAAACCAGTCGCAACCCAGTGGAAACAAGTTGCAACACAGCCGAAACTAGTCACAACGGAAACAAGTCGCAACAGAAACAAGTCACAACGGAAACCAGTCGCAACGGAAACAAGTCACAACGGAAACCAGTCGCAACGTAAACAAGTCGCAACAGAAACAAGTCGCAACACAGCCGAAACAAGTCACAACGGAAACAAGTCGCAACACAGCGGAAACAAGTCACAACGGAAACAAGTCACAACGGAAACCAGTCGCAACGGAAACAAGTCGCAACGGAAACCAGTCGCAATGGAAACAAGTCACAACGGAAACAAGTCACAACGGAAACCAGTCGCAACGGAAACAAGTCACAACGGAAACAAGTCACAACGGAAACCAGTCGCAACGGAAACAAGTCGCAACGCGGTGGAAACAAGTCACAACGGAAACAAGTCTCAACAGAAACAAGTCACAGCGGAAACAAGTAGCAACGGAAACAAGTCACAACGCAGTGGAATAAAATATAACAAAAAAAAAATTAAAAAACAGGCCTTCACAAAACAAATAAATAACTAACAAATTAAGATTTGGGAGAAAAAGCACCAAAAAATCCTTTAACTGTTTAACTGATATTAATAGGTTAAAAATCGTACTTTTGGTTAACAGTTAAGCGGTAAATATGAGCAACCCTAAACACAAAACAAAATAGAAACAAGTCGCAACAGAATGAAATTATTCCTAGAATTAACGAAAAGGTGAAATAATAAAGTTTAGTTTCACATGTACGTGGCTTGAATGCAATACAGTTGCTAGGGATTTTTATGTGCTGTGAGTGTGACTGCTAGGAGGTTGTTGGTGGTTTCCATATTGTTGCTAAATAGTGCTGTTGTAATGCTAATTGAGCTTGGGATATTGATCCCATTGAGAAATGACCCATTGTCTGACTTTGAGTTCCAGGAGGAAAAAAACTGGTTTTATGGACCTCACTGTTTAAATTTGATTTGCACACCATGAATTATGAATGTGGTGGTTCCCAGGAAAATATGTATTTTTTTAGATGAGGTACCTGGCTGCTTGTGTTTGGGTTTTGTGTCCAGGGAGGCGTTTATTTTGGTTGGAGCAGTGCTGCTGTGGACACATTCCTCTCTGAGGTCTGGACTGCAGTGCTTTCAACGAACACAGCCACAGACTCATGGAGACTCCTCGCTGGGGCTGCTTTTTTTGTATTGTCATTAAGGTGTTCTATTGTTGCTAAGGCTTTGCTAGGGTTTTCAAAGTGGATGCATGGTTGCTAAGGTGTTGCTAAGGCATTGCTGTGATGTTGCTGGCAGTTTCTATATGGTTGCTAAGGTGTTGCTAAAGCATTGCCATTACAGTATGTAGCTGGTGGTTGTATATAGTTGCTAAAGTGTTGCTATGCAGTCTGCAGTTTCTATATGGTTGCTAAGGCACTGCTATTATGTAGCTGGTGGTTTCTATATGGTTGCTAAAGCATATGTAAGATGTAGCTGGTGGTTCCAAAACGGTTAATAAGGCATTGCTATGATGTTGCTGGTGCTTTCTATATGGTTGTTCAGGTGTTGCTAAGGCATTTCTATGTAGCTGGTGGTTCTATATGGTTGCTATGATGTTGCTGGTGGTTTCTATATTGTTAAGGTGTTGCTTAGGCATTGCTATGATGTGGCGGGTGGTTGGTAAGATGTTGCCATTTGGCTTGTGATTTCTATATGGTTGCTAAGGTGTTGCTAAGGCATTGCTATGAGGTTTCTGGTGCTTTTTATATGGCTGATAAGGTATTCTGAGTGATTTTAATGTAGTTCAAGGTGTTATTTTACAAATCTTTTTGTTACTAGGATGTTTTAGAAAGATAATTGAAAAGATAATGTCCAAACAACCTCATTTTTAATTAAGAAAAAAAAAATTACATAGTAACATTTTTTACATTTTCCTTTACATTATAATAAATAAGACATATTGCATACAAACATAGATGTGACTGAACAACAATGGCACAAAAACAATGTCTATTAAACTGTTAAGACAGAGGAAGTGCATTTTGGTTCAAAACAGTGTACAATTACTGAACTGCAGTAAACTCAGTGTCCTCCTTTATACGGCTGTCTAGTCCTCCAGTGTTTCACAATGCAGAGGAGCTTCAGAAGGGAGCATGCAAGACCCTTTCTCTGCTCCTTTAGAAGAAATCTGACGAATCTTCAATCTCCAGGGCTTCAAAGGTACATCTTTCAGCTCACTGATCTCCTAGAAAGAGGGTATGCACATGTATTTTATCTCTCACTGCAGTCCCAGTTCTCACATGAGTGTGGTCAATATGCTAATAAAACACTGTCAGCTGCTTCTCGCTTATATTAGGTGAAGATTTGAAATGCTTAAAGCTCTGTTCTCCACTGTGAAATGTGTCTGACTTGTGTGATGTGGTTGCCATAACAATGTCTCGCTCCTTTAAACGCGCTGTTACAGTAAGTAGCCCATCCTGCCACTCTTTCTCCACAAACTCACCATCTTCCGTCATGCATTTCTCAGTTCATTTCCAGCCAGGCGTTTGCTTGAACAATTTACAGAGAAAACTAATTTTAGTCTTCTCATTCCACCTCACCAAAGGCTTCTCTGGCCAAGCCGAACTTCATTGTGTTGAGGCGTTCATGGCAACAAACACACAACAACACGAAACTCTGCTGCTGTTCTCATAACACATGGGATAAAAAACAGGGTGGTGTCTTTGTTTTTCTCCTCCGCTGGTTTTTCAAACCTGTCAATCGGTGCCCAGTGTCATGTAGCCACAGGTATGTTTGTGTGACTGTCACAGCACGTGTCTTCACCACTTTTCATCATGGTCAAAATTTGTAATATTTTTAGATTTTTTAAATGAGTGTGTTTGTGTGTCATAATGACACGTGGTTGTATTGTTTGGTTTTTGGCAACAATTTAAAATGATATGTTATATATTTTTAACTATGTTTAAATTTGAATTGTTTATTTGTTTTAAATCTTAAATGTGTTCTTTTTAATGTTTTATGGTTTAATTTTTATTGTTGTTTTATATACAATTTTTTACTTTTAATAAAAAATATATATTAGGTTTATATATCAATTAATCTAATTTGGTCTGAAAGAGAAGTGGTTTTTGACCTTTCTGGTCATACATAAAATATATTTTTTCTATACTTCTGCTTGTTTTTATTTTATTTAAACAAAAACTGGGAAAGCAACAGAAACAATAGTTATTTAACTAAAAAATATATCATTTTTAGAAAGATAATTTTAACACTTGAATTAAGTTAGATCAATTTACTAATAATAACAATACTAAAATACAGGAATTATATTTATTTATTTAAATTTAAATAATTCTGTTTTCTTAGTTGAGAACCAAAATCAATAGACTATTTATTTATTTTTTTTAAAAATGAAATAAAATGTTACAACAATTGTGCATAACTTCATTAATAGCCATGGGCTGAGCCTTTGCTTATGACGTAATACCCAGCATGTCTGTACCACAGCAACTGTCCCATCCTCCTGACCAGTTCAAAACAAACACACGCTCCTGTTAACGGCGATAATTCTAACATGTAAGGAAAGACGGACTAACCGGTAGCTCCAGAGCCTGAAGCGGCATGAACTCATTCCCGAAGCAACAGAGCTTTGCACGGCCAGTATCTCGTGGTCTGTGTCGCCGAGCAGTCATCTTAATCTCTAGATCCCTTAATGCATGAACTCCAGACAGAACCTGAGACACGGTGAAGACAGACCACACTGTGTAGAGAAACCTTACAAACTGTGAAGCACTGTTAGTATATGTAACCCACTGATGGATGTCTGGTTTGTTAAGAGAGGACAGTATTTGTCTGAGATACAACAATTAGAAAATCTGGAAAAAAATCTAAATATTGAGAAAATCATCTTTATAGTTGTCCAGTTCTTAGCAATGCATATTACTAATCAATAATGAAGTTTAGATATATTTATGGTAGGAAAATGGAACATGATCTTTACTTAATACTCTAATGATTTTTGGCATAAAAGAAAAATGTATAATTTTGACCCATTCAATGTATTGTTGCTCTGATGACTGCTGCTCTGCTCTGGAGACACAGATTAACTGCAGTGACTGACCTTACTGTATTTAGGCAGCGGGAACCTCTCCAAAGAGCTGCTGTGGTCTGAGTCTGGGGTCTGTAGAGTTCTTTGCAGGTCTAGAGGCAATTCTGCTAATTCAATGAGAAACAGACGCTACATGTTAACACATCAGTTAAAGGGGTCATCCGGTGCTACATGCACTTTTACAAGCAGTTTGGACTGAAATGTGTACACAACCACCCTACAATGATAAAGATCCACCAGTAGTTTTCTTTTCATTTAATAAAAATAAGTTGCCCCT
>JAUCMU010000057.1:458990-472214 GCA_032275025.1 Enteromius treurensis | reverse complement strand
TCTAGGGTCAAATTCTAGGGTTGTAAATGGACCTGTAAAACCGTTTCTGGGCATTTTTTACCCTTACCTAAGCTACAAACCTTCTATGTACATATCAGAGAACAATTTAAAATATTCTCTCAAATCATTCTATGGCACCTTTAAGGTATATTTATGATAGGAAATCTTCATGGAACATGATCTTTACTTAATATCTTGTATTATTGTGACCCATACAGTGTATTGTTGTCTGTTCTACAAACACAGCTGCTTTGGGTTACACTGGATTTGAAGGTGTCCTTGTTTCAGTGTAATTATACATTTAAGTTCGGAGTAATATTAATGAACTACATGTACTTACTGGAGGATTGGGTTCAGGTTTAGGGCTACTTGCATGCGATGAATTATTACTTTAATAAGTACATGTATCGTGTTACAAGGACACCTTTAAAATAAAGTGTTACCTGTTTTTGTTTTCATTTTAATTAAAGTTCAGTCAAAGTTGAATGTTTTTTTTTTATTGGTTAATTTTTGTAATTTTTGTTTTCATTGTTTTATTGTTTTAGTTTATTATAGTAACCCCTGAGTGGTTCTCCACCTTTTTGACTCCGAGGTCCGAAGTGCTCCAAAGTCTCCTGTGGCCATACATTTAACATGTTCAAAAACTATAAATAAATTATTGTTATTCATTATTTTAGCTTATTTAAATGGATGCTTTCTCTGAATTCAGAAGCCCTTTAGTTGAGAGCCAACTTTTTTTTTTTTTTTTGGCATTAAATTTCATAATTATGAAAACTAATACAATTTTTGTGATATTGATGTTTTATTAAATAAAAGTGATTTTTTTTTATAATGCATTAAAATTTAAATTATTATTATTATTCATTTTTTTGTTTATTCATGTTATTTTACTTTATTTTATATACAATTGGTCTAGGAATCACAAGACAAAATAAAATTTGTATTAATTGATTACTATCCCAGCAGGTTAATTTTCTTTTCTTTTCTTTTTTTATTATTTTAAATAATGAAAATGTTTTTATGGTTTTGGTTGATTTATGGATCTCTGGCTGTGTGTTTGATCCGCAGGAGCTTGCAGGTAAAGAGCAGGAGAAAGTGTCAGAAGTGACTCGAGTACGAGTGGAACTACAGGAACAAATCGGTCACCTCCAGGCCGAGAGAACGGCACAGGGCGGCCTTAAAGAGAAGATCTCTGCTCTGGAGAGAGAGATGAAGGGTGCATACGCATATACTTTGAGTTTAATATTATAATGATGTCAGGATTCATTCACACAAGTCATTTTTAAACTAATAAATGCAAGGCTTGTGTTTGTTACGTAAGCTGATGCTGAGGCTCATTGTGTTTGTGTTTTGGATCAGTTCTGAGCACCGCCCACAGAGAGGCCCTTCTGGACAAAGAGAGCGAGATCTCGTCTCTGCTGGAGCGTCTGCGCATTAGAGAAGGAGAGATCCAGCGCATCCGTGAAGACGAGGCCCAGAGAGCCAGCTTCCTCCAGAACGCCATCCTCACGTACGTCCAGGGCTCTCCTCTCGCACACTTCAGCCCCAAGAAGTGACTTTCAGCAGCTATGCATCCTAAACATACTGCACACTGAACATTTTTACATGATTGAGTCACATTTTCTATGAATAAAAATAACATTTGTGTTTAGAGCGGTCAAATGATTTTTTGCAGTTTAGTCTGTCCAAAATAATTGTAAAATATTATAATTTATGTGTATAAAAAAAGTTAATATATATATATCTGTATATAAACACACATGCATGCATATGTTTAATAAAAATATGTTGTTTATATATTTATATATAATATAATAATATAAATGTATATATTAATATATACTGTGTGTCTGTGTGTTTTATATAAATATATATACCTAATAAATATACATAGTACACACATGTTAAACAGAAATTTGGATGCTATAAATCATTTGACAGCACACATTTGTATATATTGGGTTGGAGAAGGACTTGGTGAGTAATCAGGACTTCTTCAATTTAAAATTGTCCTTTTTTCATCTTTTTTTTTTTTTTTTAACTTAAATGAATATTTACTTTTATTAAAAATGTCTTTTTCACAAATATGTTTTTTAAAAAATACCCAGTGTGCCATATTGACCCCTTAAACCTCTTTTAGTATGGCCCTTATAAACTGTATATTTTTAACTCTTTTGTACCGTTGAATTCCCTTTCCACTTTTGCATTGTGTGTGTTATCAAATAAAATGTGTGTTTTGTGATGAAACTCTTGAGTGTTTTGTTTGTAATGGAATAATAATTATAATAATAATTCTTCTTTACAAAAAAACTAACCCTATCCCAGGTCATCAAGGATAAGGATGATTTGGATTAAAAGGGTAATAAAGCAATCTTTCTAATGTAAAAACAAGACAGGTGTCGCACGGGAGAGGTGAGGTCACGTGGCAAACATCTATCCTGCACCTGTTTAAAATATTTGGTATCGTAAAACGCCAATAAAATATGAAATATTGAATAAAAGTAAATTTGACATTCCGCCGTGTTTAGTAGCTAGCCAGTGTTAAATCTTGGACACTGTGGGCTCCTGTCCCTTTAAATCTCTTCGTGTTTTTCCGGAGAGTGTCGGAGTGGTCCGCCGTCAAACCCGCTGCTGCAAGGAGGGCAGTGACCGTATTTTTGCAGATATCTGTCATTTCTCGGGTTAAGTGGGAGCTGTGCCATAATTAAAACACATTTACGGCCGTGAAGTGAAGTAACCTGCCTCTCCACAAATGCAAGCCATTAAATGTGTGGTGGTCGGCGACGGGTGAGTAGTGTTTTTGGGAGCTGATGGAGAGGAGCATCCTTGGAAAAGCCGTGTGGGGTATTGCAATGCATCCATGCCTAGTTCTGGCCTTTGGTTTTATTATTACATGCTCAGCGTTATATCCTCTCTATTTGATCCTAAGCGTGTGCAGAATGCATGCAAACCGTATTATTTTCGGAATCTATATAGCTATTATAATGAGCTCGTCAGCGCGATGCATTAATAATTGTTTGGTGTATTATTTTACTCGCTAGTGCACGTGCGGCTCGGCAGCATGCGTTGGTTATTAGGCGTTAAATGAACGGGCTTTGAACAGAAATGTGTCGTTTTCGTTCACTGTATGAGGGACTGTATTGCATTTGGGTGTTGAATGGCAAAAGCCTGAAGCAGAAGCGCTATGGTTACCACTCCCTCTTTCAGCGTGCACGAGCGCGCGTGCATGTGAGCGAGTCATTCCGCGAATCGGTTCTTTTGAAGCACGGGTTCAGAAGGATGATTCGCAATTATTTGGCGTAATTGCGTGTGAATGAAGTCATAAATGCTCACTTGAGTCGTCATTTCAGTACTGAGTCAATTCCTCATATCTTTTTTTTTCCAAATGCCCACTTGTTAAAGAAATGGCAAATCAAATTCTAAAAGAAATGAAAAATAATGAAAAACAGATGGTATATTGGCATCTTGATAAATAACACATTTTGTGCATTATAAATTGCATGAATTATGTATAATATATTTATAATATAAATTATATATAGCAGTTCACAGTCTGTGATTTCTTATTTCTGTTAATGTGTGAGCAGACCTGGGTGGGTACTTTTTAGAACACTTCTGAACCCTATTTTTTCACATTGATTTAAGTATAATAAGTATTGTACGTTATATTACATCAAGGTTTTCCAAACTGTGTTTAATGAACTTAACTAATAATGAACTAAATCATAAAACATGTTACATTTAAAGTATTTTGAAATAAATCATAACAAAACACTTACTGGAAAAAAATTAAGATTTTATTGGTTTACGTGCATGTCATGTGACCATTAATAAACATCAGAGAACCATTAATATGCAAATGTGATCATTTATTATTACAATCTCATGGGTACATCAAATATAAATACAGCTGGAAGAGGACCAAATGACATTAAAAAATCAGTTATGAATAAATTACTGCTATTGTGTAAAAAATATGTAACCATGTGATTCATAAAACGAAACTACCAAGTATTTTTTAAATCTAATTGCAAGTAAGTAGTTTTTGTGATCTGATTATAATGTTCTGGTGGGTTTATGTAGTTTGTGAGTTACACGTTTATCAGATATAACTGATGATATATCAACCTCTTTATCATAGATCACACATTTGAATTTCACTGTTTCTATTGTATTATGGGAAACAAATCAGTTAGCAGGTGATTCGAGAACTGCTCTTGAACGCTGTGTGTGTGTGTGTGTGTGTGTGTGCCCTCGGGCGAGTGTGAATCTGGGACAGGGTCTGTCACTATCTGACATACGAACCCGCGCAGAAAGAGTTCACTAGCAGCACTAACTACTTTCACTAGATGCCACTAATTCATCATGTAATGTTCTGACCTAGTGCTCTTTTCACCATCGCTTGCTCTGCATCTGTGGGTTTATATCAATAATGCATCTCAGAAACAGTCAGCTGAGCACACGTGTGTGTGTGTGTGTGTGTTCTCAGAGCGGTGGGTAAGACCTGTCTGCTGATCAGCTACACCACCAATGCCTTCCCCGGAGAGTACATCCCTACAGTGTGAGTACACAAATGACATTCGATGCACTTCACTGAAAAAATAAAAAATGCATGCATGCGTGGTTTATGTTTGTGTCATATTTGATAGATCAGGTTTTAAAGGCTCATATAGTCTGATATACTGAGAAAGTGATCATATACGTCTCAGTAAGATTCGATTGAAATGATCCAAACATATGATTCAATGCTGATGGAGAGCTGAAGAAACAAAGGCTCCTCAGAAGATGTGAGGTGTTCTGGAGGCTTGTGAAGATCATTGCTCCGCTG
Source organism: Enteromius treurensis (assembly GCA_032275025.1). NCBI lineage: Eukaryota > Metazoa > Chordata > Actinopteri > Cypriniformes > Cyprinidae > Enteromius > Enteromius treurensis. The sequence continues at coordinate 467,386 of JAUCMU010000057.1, read as the reverse complement.
AGGAACAGTAAAGCTCCTCAAAAGATCCTGATGATCAGATTCTTCTAGAAAAAGATTGATGAGCTGCTTCAGTCCAGGAAGAGTTCATCAGGAGATATGACCAAACTTATTCTGACGCTTACTTCATCAAAATCAGAGAAGATATATACACACACACACACACACACACTTTAACAGAGCTAGCTGCAAAGACTGTAATCTGTTTCCAAGAGCATGACAATCATTTTAGATAATAACATAATCCATTGCATTATATATTTTAGGTAATATCATACAGTAGTATTTAAAGTGTTGAACTGTGTTTCTCTATTAGGTTCTAATATCTACACTGTAAGTACTCATATGTAACTTTAAGATCAGACTCTTTACCTTTAAACGTTTCTCTTTTGTAAAGATACCGCACCAGTGCACCTTTATTTCTGAGAGCGTACCCTCTTCAGTTCTTTTTTTTTAGTTTTTTTTTTAGTTTTCATATCTGTAATTTTCAGTAATAATAGCTTGTGTCTGCTCATCCAGACAGCTCCTCACTGAAGGCATGTGACTGATTTGCATTACAATAAGACGATTAGTTGAGCGTTCTAAAGACCTGATGAACTCTGACCTGATGCTTTGCACAGAGATATTCCAACAATGTGAGTCTGGAATGCGTTTCTGAGGATCTGCTTGGTTTGTGACGGAGATGAACGACCGGAATAGAAGAGGGTTTCTGATGCCGTTTGTCTCCTGGATGTTTGGTGTCATTGTGTCTCTGTGCTTTCTTCAGATTTGACAACTACTCTGCTAATGTGATGGTGGATGGCAAACCGGTGAACCTGGGCTTATGGGACACAGCGGGACAAGAGGACTACGATCGCCTCCGTCCGCTCTCGTACCCGCAGACGGTGCCTGCCTTCACTTTATCAGCATCACAACATACACTGCTGTCTGGAGAATAACCATAGCATTCATCAGAAAGGAGGAAAAGCCCATTCGGCAGCTTACACCTCATGCTTCTCTTGCGTTTAAAATATCACAAACACATCTCAAACACCAAATATTAATTCCTGTCAGATGTGTGAGTGTCACAGAGAGAAGAATGAATGTGATGGTTTTGCAGATTTGGTGTTTTTTTGCTGTTTGAGAGTCAGATAATTAAGACCTAATGGAACGATACTGATCAAATAATCTCAGTAAATTATCACATTATTATAAATAAATATTGGTAGTCTGTTGCTGTAATATTGGGGGTATTAAACAAAGTATATACACACCAAAAAAGGAGTTGATAATTAGCATTTACTTGCCTAAATTATCTCCGACAATTTTTCTTTTTTTTTCTAAGCAGGTGGGATTTTGGTTCCTTTCCATTTAATTTTTTTTTTAATTTTAATTAATTAATTTTAGAATTTTTATAACATTTAATTTTTCTTGTAATTTACAAATATGTATTGAAAAGCTGATATAATATCACTTAACATTTATTTTATTTTATTATTATTTTTTAAATTTAATTTTATTTTATTTTATTTTATTTTATTAAATTAAATTAAATGTATTTTATTTTTTTATTTTTTATTTTTATTTATTTTTATTTTATTTTTCCACAAAACAAAAACGTTCCCACTGATTGAAGAATAATCCAGCACTATGATAGCAATAGCAAAAGCACTATGAAATGCTTGTTTTATTGAAAGTGTGATGTTTCTTGAGCTATTTTTGGAGTCGGCTTGTCAAAACGAGTAGAAAACCAGTACTGGATTGATTCAGCAGTGCAGTGTGGTGTGATCGAACAGGGTAAGCAAATATAAAAACATCACTTTCCCTCTGTTTTCTCCACAGGATGTGTTTTTAATATGTTTTTCGTTGGTGAGCCCAGCGTCCTTCGAGAACGTCCGTGCAAAGGTTGGTGCCACTCATTTTTCATAGCGGAGCGTGATGTAAGACTGAATGTGTTTGTGTGCTTCAGTGGTACCCCGAGGTGAGACACCACTGCCCCAACACTCCCATCATCCTGGTGGGCACCAAACTGGACCTGCGGGACGATAAGGACACCATCGAGCGCCTGCGGGACAAGAAGCTGTCGCCCATCACTTACCCGCAGGGCTTGGCCATGGCCCGAGAGATCGGTGCGTATCGAGTGGGACGCTTGTTCTGCTGAAGTGGGACACACAGAGATGCTCATAGTCCCGGAAACACAATGAGCGAAACAGCTGCTTTATATTGCAATAATGTTTCACAGTTTTTAGTATTTGGTTGCTCTTTATTTTAGGGTTACGCTGTTACAGTAATTATACGTTTAAGTAATTAGCTACACACACTTACTGTATGGTTAGGTTTAGGATTAGGGTTTGGTTTAGGGTTACTTTCATGCAAATGTGCATAATTTATTATAAAATTATAATAGTAAATACATTTAATGTGTAACAAGGACACCTTAAAATAAAGTGCGACTCTATGTAAATGTAGTCTTGGATGAGCTTGAAAAACTTTTTCAAAACATTCATTTGTTATTATGACAGGAAGCTCCAGGGCGCTTTTATTTGATCCTCCTTAGAGTTTATTTCACCCCTGTGGAGTATACTAGTACTCTGACTCGCGTGCATGATTCTGGTTGCTGTGTTTGTGCTGCAGGAGCTGTGAAGTATCTGGAGTGCTCAGCTCTGACTCAGCGCGGGTTAAAGACTGTGTTTGATGAAGCGATCCGAGCCGTCCTCTGCCCTCCGCCCGTCAAGAAACGCGGCAAACGCTGCACGCTCTTCTGAGACCTTCTAAGCAACCTCTCGGAAAACATACTGTACTTCTCCCACAGGTTCAGTGACGGCGTCCGTGGAGCTCTGAAGCACATCACATGTAAATCAAGGAGCGCCGGAGACGTTATATTCCATTTCAAATCGTTTATAAGAGACGTTTTAGTGGTACAGTGTAATTGTTGACATACTGTAAGGAAGTGTTTCTTGGTGTTGTAAAGAAACGGGGAAGGTCTTGTACAAAGCTAACCATCGGCAGTATTAGTTCACCAGCCATTTGACATTCAGCTGCAGATGTTTGGATTGTGAAAAGCACAGCTGGTTAAACATCCTCTTCAGTTCTGTACCCAGCTAACAAAAAATAGCTGTAAGAACGTTTCCCAGTAAATGTTATTTCTGAACTGCAAACGTCACGAGAACATTCAACCTTTTTTTTCTTGGTTATGCAGACATCAAGGGACCGTTTGATTTGATCGTGAAGGTGTTACTTTTGAATGTTCTCTGAACGTAACATTTAAAACAAAGTAACACTTTACAGGAAGCTCGTTAGTTAACTACACTACTTCGACAGCATTTATTAATCTTAGTTCATTTTAGTTTCAGCATTATAAAAATCACAAGTTATGTTTGTTAACATGAACGAAGATGATACTGTAATAAACGTGTTGATCCTCGTTCGTTTGTTCGTTAATACAGTAACTGTTGTTAACAAATGACACCTTATTGTAAAGTGTTTCAAATCAAACATTCCTTGAATGATGTATAATAAGATTTGTGCTTAATTTAGTGTTTCGATTAACTTTGAACATTGCGACAGTAATATTAATAACACTAATATTCTGGCTATGCTCTTCTTCTTCTTATTTTTTGTTATTTCAAGGCAACACTCCATTTTATAATTTTGCAAACGTTACAGGAATGTTATTTTTTTAATGTTCTCTCCTTCATTTTTAGAAAAAGTTACAGAGATATTTAGCAAACAGTGTACAAACGGTTTGGTGCGCATGTTTTCCGAACACTAATAAAGAGCAGATCACTCTGTAAACACTTTCTGTTAGCTGGGTTACACTTTGATCTTTAGAATAATCTTAATAATCATGCACCAATTGAGCAGATTTCTGAACTAAGAACTTAAATAGCGTCTGTTTGATCTCATGTGGACTTGAACTTGTTTGGCCTCGTGCGTTCATGAACACTAGATGTTTTCTTCACTCTTTAGTGAACACTGGAGAAGGAAAGTGTGGCATCTCTGCTCTTGGTGAACACACTGGCTTCGGATTATCTTTCTTTTCTAGTCTTGTGTGTACAGATGAAGCACTGCTGAAGGGTTTTATTGTACAGCTTCACGATCCTAAACCTCTGCGCTCCATCTTATCACCATCGTGTGTGTGTGTGTGAGGGGTGTGCATGCCTCGAGCCGAAGCCTGACCGTGTCTGTACCTGAAGGACATGCATGGGCATTTGTTCCTGATCCGTCCCTCTTCAGAAAGCTTGTTTAGTTCTCATCTGCACGTGTGTGTGTGTGTGTGCTCAGCACTTCCTTCCTTTGTAAATAACTCAAAACGGACAAAACAAGATGACCTTCACAGCTGCCAAAAGACATTTCCATGATGTAAGATAGTATATTTACACAAAAATGTTTTAGATGAGGAATGCATTAATTAATAAATCTATTCATGTTTTACCCTTCCTCTGACTCTCTGCTTTCATTCATTGGAATAAATGAGAACAGAAGTATAATCATATGTAATGCATTCATCAAACAGCTTCAGGATTTTAATATGCCCATCTGCAATGCTTTTTTCATCACAGTTTTCACAATAAATACACTTATCTTTGTCTGTTGAAACCTTTTTATTATTAAAAAAAAAGATTACAGTTACGTAAATCTCAGCTCTGATTGTTTATATCGTTGCAAAATGTGAACTATATTGCAAGAACAGAAACCAATTCTATAGTATACTGATCTCTACAGGCCTTACATGAGCATCAGAAATCAACTATTGCCATGGCAACTGGAAGTGGCTAGAAGCTGAGACTTTCAGGCTCTCATGAGGACTATATGTGCTCATTCACTTTAATGTCCTGCTCGTCTGAGATGCTACATTAAGAAAAGTTCACACAGAAACAGAATTTCAGTCATCATTTATTCTAAATCCCAGAGCGGTTTATGGAGATATTCAGCAGAATGTTCATGCTGCTCCGTTCTATTACAAAAATACCACAGCAGATGCAGAAATGGAGACGAATAGTTTTATAATGAGCTGTAACAGATGAATGAAGCTGCGGATCATCTCAGCACGCCAGAAAGCCTCCGTCCACGGGCAGCGTGGCTCCGCTGGTCATGCTGCTCTTATCACTAAGGAGGAAGAGGATGGAGTTCACCACATCTTCCACTTCTACACCAAAGAGAGAGATAAATCACTGCTCAGGAACACTGACTGGAAACAGATGCTCTGAATGTAGAGGTTTGTGCTGGCAAACGATTAATCATGATTAATAACATCCAAAATAAATGTTTTTGGTAAGTTTATTTTACGGTAACCCCTATTGGCATGCATCACCAGAATATTAGCCATTTATTAGTGTTAATTGAGCAGACATTAATGCCTTATTCCTCATGACTTTATTCTCCATCCCTAATCCTACGCATTATATCCTGCATGTATATATTTCATAAAAATGTGTTTATATATTAATTATATTTTTTTAAACAAATATAAAGTTCCAAAATATATCCATGCATGTGTGTGTCGTTATATATGTAATAAATAAACACACACTGTAAAAAATGACATTTAAAAAAATGCTACGGTAATATCCTGTTAAATTCCTGTAAAATTTACAGGGAAAAAACCCTAAATTGATGTTCCCAGAATTCCCTGCATCACATTTTTTCTTTGAAATAACTGCTTCTTCTTAGTTTTCTCTTCTCGGTGATGTTTATAAGGGGTTGTGTGTCACATGTAATGTTGTTAAATGAATGTTTATTGTATATTTGTGTGAATGACTCTGAGCTCCTTCTATGGATGTTACTGTTTAAAAGCTGCTTGTGATGGGCTTTAGGTGTTTATCAGTGTATTTTGGAGCTACAAAACAGATTCAGTGCTTTAATAGGTTGGGATATTAACATTGTAATAATTGGTGAAATTACGGTATTTAACTGTAAATTTTACTTAAAACTGTATAAACCTAAAATGTTACTGTGTTTTTTACTGTAAAATTCCGGATACCACAGCTGCTAGCTTATCACCGTAAAATTGTCTCATGTCCTTGTATTTGTCAGATCTTCCTACTTTACAGGAACCAGTGAAGAACTATGATAAACTATTCTAGACTTGTGAAAAGTGAAAAGGTGGTCTTCTATGTTGTGGAATAACTTGCCTCTTTTAACGCTTTTAAAGCTGCTTTGATCAACAGTTGATTTAGGAGAGCTGTAGTGTTTGTGACTGTGTGTTTGGTCTTCAGGGTAAAGCACATGTGCTGCATGTGTTCTCATCATCATCATCATCATCATCGATCAGCTGTACTGAACCACACACACACACACACACAGAGAAGATTACCTGCGAACCTCCCCAGCGGGATGCGTGACGTCATGCTCCGAGCTTTCTCTGGGTCACTCCACCCGATCTTCCCCATCTCTGTCATCACCACGGTCGGGTTCACCGAGTTCACCCGGATCTGTCCAAACACACGCAGAGTAATGCATACACTCCTCCAACACACACTTCAGATCAATACATACACAACACGTGATTTTCACAGACAGGGCTGCTACTGATAACAACAACATTTTAATGATCATTTCTGCAGTTAAAACAGTGTTCTAGAACAAACCAGTTCATATGCTTGCCAAGAAAGTCTCTCTGTTCATTCAGAGCTGCACTGATCGCCACAAACACAAACAACTTTGCTGTAAATATGCGTTATTATCTGTCAGCGATTTTATCTGCTTCTCCACACAATTACAGAGCCGTTAGAGACACACCCAGCCTTCCATCATTTATAATTAGATTTGTGTGTTTGAGAGGGTGGTTGCTGATTGGCCCGAAGCCTCCTGGAAAGATGGTTTACCGCAAAACACAATTCATTTGAATTAAACTGTCCAGTGAGCTCAATGTTTGACGAAACCACGATTTCATAAGCACCTGATACGGGCCCAGCTCCAGCGCCATCACTCTGGTCAGCATGTCCAGCGCTCCTTTAGTGGCACCTGCAGACAGCACACTAACCAGTCATCACTCACTAGTGTGCTTCACTACAAATATCAGATCTTCCTCCAGTAATGCAAGGAAAACTTGATTCTGATTGCTCATTCTGTGGTCAGACATGGTTGTATCATGTTAATTGTCTCTGTATTAAATGCTTTTATTGATAAAGTACATTATCCTGACACTTCAAAAGCTCCCATTACTGCATACTTTACCCATATATGCAGCTTCATTAATAGCAATTTTACATGTCAATCAGATTGCAATGTTTTGGATTAATATAAACAGAATTAGAAATGAACTGATTCTGGTTGATGAAAATGAGCGCATGTGAACAACATCATTATCTCATAGATATGATCAGAGCTGTGGCTCACAGTAAACGGCGTGATCTTTCAGAGCACATTGTGAGGCTTGACTCGAGACGTTGACGATAGATCCTCCAGCTCCCCTGGCCTTCATCCCTCGAGCCACGATCTACAACAAACGCACAGCAGCATTAAAGCTGAAGCAGAACGCTCTCTGGTATCATCCAGCACAGGCTCGTCTTCTTACTTGAGCAACATGAAGAGCAGCTTTGACGTTGAGGCTGAAAGACCTGAGAAAGCATCACAAACACACTCAGACTGCTTCTAAACACAATGATAAGAGAGAGAGAGAGTTATCTCCAAGCCATACTCGTCAAACTGATCCGGCGTGACTTCCAGAAAGGGCTGCAGTTTAGCGCAGGCTGCGTTGTTGACCAGGAGCTCCACCGGACCCAAGTCTTTCAGAGCTCGTTCTGTAGCGTCCCAGTCTGACAGATCCACACACACCGGCTCAATCGAGGCACACTGCAGCGCAGAAACAGCTCGTATTACACACACACACACACACACCTTTACATGCAATGTACTGTACTGTCAATACATGAAGCATACAGGAGCAGCAGAAGCACACAGATGTATTCGGAGACAATGGTTCAATCTCAGGATGGAAGGTTACTTATTAAGATCTGTTGAAGGTACTCCCCTACACTGGTGTCCACAGGTTTATTACCTCCTGCACCAGGCTATCCAGGTCCGCCTTAGTGCGTGTGACGGCTGTGACCTTTGACCCACAGCGTGCCAGAGCCAGAGCCGTGGCCCGTCCAATCCCTGCAAAGCATTGTGGGAAACTTAAGCATCTGGTGTATCATTACAACAAAACAAGTTCAAATCTATGTGCTTATTTTGCACATGGGTCATATGATGCGATTTCAAGTTATCTTACTCTTTGAAGTGTTACGAGCTGAGATAAGATCCCTAAAGATACAAAGATTAAAGTCTCAAAACCAAAGAGATACTCTTTATAAAGTTATGACTTGTCCACACCCCCCTAAACCGACTCGTTTAACCACACCTCCACTTTTCTCCGTCACAGAGTGGGTTTATTTTCAAATGTTTCCACAAAGAAAGAAGGCGGAGCTATTATTCTG